>JBAHVQ010000496.1:641502-678426 GCA_036872915.1 Nanipora kamurai | reverse complement strand
ATGCTATTGTCATCTGTAAGAGCCAGTGCACACTGGCGAATAATGACCTGAACATAACGACGTGAACATAACGACGTGAACATAACGACGTACAGAAAATATCAGGATTTTTAGCTTCTTTTATGTCGTTATGTCATCTGCCTCAAAATATGGAAATGTAGACACAAACTGAAAGCTCAGACACTTAATGCAATATTGCATGCAATTGCCTGCAATATCATGTGAAATACTGAATGATATACATGGCAAAAATACACTGATCTTCAATGTATCCCGACAGTGTTTTCGTTTTAATGCTTATGGTGACTATAATTCTAGTATACCCCACTTTTTTGAAAATTTCATCATCATCTGTGATATTTCGCACTGCAACATTGCATGCAATATCGCACTATGGGTCCATAGCTTGTCTTTTGCTTTCACTTGACCCAGTTGTCATGTTGTTATGTCAGTTGTTATTTCAGTGTGAACCTGGCCTACAGTAAGTTAGCTAATATTTTAGTTTATTGTTAATATGTAATTTGTGCAAAGAACTGTTAATATGTGAAGCTTTACTACAATAATAACTATATAAAAAAATACAAACAGCAGGCTCGTAAAGGTTTGTGGCACCCAAGGTCCAAGGCCCAAAGCTGGAATCAGCCTAAGATTGTCTAAAGTCCAGAATACCCCCCTAGAAAATTTTGATAATTTTTATTTGTCCATTAGAGTGTAGTTCTAACCAAATAACATGAAAGTGGATATGAAGCAAAAATTAAGTTTGTCTAATTTGAAAGAACTCTTGAAATGATTGCAGAATACCTTGTATAGTTTCTCTATAACTCGGCTCATTTTGAGATATTTTAGTGTGATATATAAATGACACAAACTGTGATGTCATTTTGGTGATTCAGTTATATCTGCTATAATATTCCAGTAAGTCACTTGAAACTTTATACAGAACAGGTGAAGAAATCCACTTTGAAATCTAATTGTCATAGTAGTGACCCAGTTTCCAGACCTCTCATGTCTGTAAAACATAATTCTTTGTTTTTTTGCAAGCTCTCTTACTTTTTTCTGTTTGTACCAAGCCAGACATGTTGGATTCAATAGTTCATACATCCAGTGGAAAAAAACAATACCTGGCCATAATAATAATAATAAGAGAGAGGTGCTTGGGAATTAGTGTATTACTATGACAACAACATTTTAACATGGAGCTGTTCATTTTCATAAACTAAAGCCCTGCATAATGTTTGAAATTATTTCTTTGAAAAACCTCCTAGATATGACCTATTTTCCAACTAGTCAAAATGCTGTGTCACTAAAATGACATTGCAGGTTGTCTTATTTACATCTCAAAAAATTTGAAATATGTCAAGAACAGGATGAGACTTGGAGAAAGTTCTGTAGATTTCTGCTTCTTATGTACTTTAGATACTTTCTTTTGCTTTAATTTGGCACTCCCCAATCACAGTGCCTAGGACGTATCCCCATCTTTCCTAACCTTGCTATGCCACTGAGTAAAAACTAACATGTATATAAATAATAAAACCTAGTTTGCAGCATGTTCTTAAATTTTAGTTTTTCTACCCACAAATTTGACTTTATGTACATTATTTAACCTAAGGTATTTTAAGTTGGGTACAATATACTTATCTGGTTTGAAAATTGTGTTGTGCTTGGTGTTAAAGAACCAGAGCAAAACAAAAGTTTACAACTTCACTCAGTAACAAGGCAACAAATTAATGCTGTCATGCTCTGCCTTTTAAAAAAGGCTTGCATAAATATTATGTGAGCATTATTTTTGCCACAGATTTGTTTTTGCCAGTGCTACTTTGCAGTTCTTGAGTCCTGAGAAATTCTACAAAAATATCTGGTATATTTTGAAAAATAAAGGTACTTGGGGTAGGTTGTTCGAAAGGTTGTTAGCCAAAATAATCCTGAATAAGTGAAAGTTTTTCTGATAAAGTTCTAATCATGATCCTGGGGAATGTTGTATTTTTCTATCAACCCACAAACATTTCATACTGAGGAACTCAAATTTATATTGCAAACCAACAAAATAAAACAAGATTGCGCCAATTAATTCTGCTGATTGTTGTTGGAACACCAGGCCCAAGTTGAAATTACCAATGTAAAATTTTTGCACCAAAGCATGACATAGTTTGTTCACAATTTAAATAACAGCACTGTAGCTGTATTGTACCAAGGTTTATATTAGTGGAATAGCTAATTTTGGTTGAAATATCTTGTTTTGCTATTCAGCTAATGGGAAAATTCCTATTAAAAATGCATAAAAGCAAACTGATATGAAATCATATACATAGATACTTAACACATGCAGAGGGTGCAAATTCCTCTCCCTCAGTTGCTAAGCTTAATTTCTACTCTGCCTATTTTTAGTTGTATCCAGGCCCTTCAGAACAATTGCTAGTAACAGACACCCACATTTGTTTAAATCATAAACAATGCTTTCAGATTAGAACTTCTCAAAGTCTCCAAGGCATGTTTAAGAAGACTTAAGTTCTTAACTGGAACAAGTTTTTCCTATTCTTTGCTAATAAGGTAAATTTGCTTGCTTGTCTTGATGTAGCTCTAATGAAAATTGGAAGTTGATTTTTGCCTGTGTAGCCAATATTACAGTAAAACAATTGAAAGTTAATTTACCTTAAAACAGCTCTCTGGAATACACACACTTTGCATTGTGTGTAAAAACTACAATGGAAATTTGCTATTCACTTTAACATATTTAATTCAAAGCCTAATTGAGACCTTCATATGTAAAACATTTTTTCCTAATTACAGATAATCAGACAGCAGTCTGTACATAAATGTATATTCATGGAATATTACAACGGGCATTTAAACTCGACGACATGAAATGTTTTTTATGATTGGTAAAGAAAATTTTCTAGTGCTATAACAATATAGTTTGAGACCCAACCTCGACCAGTTGGGGAGAATACATCTGTAAGGCCTCCGGCTGGCAATCGAACCCGCGATCCTGTGAATGTTGTGGAGTGCCCTGCCAACTGAGCTGCGAAGACCATTATCGAGAGCATGGTCACGAGTTCTGTAAATATAACGCTGGACATGGAGTCAAGGGTGTATTCAATGAATATTAGACATTTACACTCATTGAATATACTCCTTAAATACCATTCACACTATCAGCATTGCCACTATCATATACTGTATATATACCGTATTTATTCCTATAGACGCTCATTATCTAATAAACGCCTCTCTCTAATAAACGTCCACCTTCCAAGAAACATTTCAAATAAGCTCGTTCCAGTAAACGAAATGGGCACCACGCACAACTGTAAACATAAAAATCGAGCTAATATTTTCTATATTTTAGGTTGAAATATTAAATTTTGAAGTAAACGTCCCTCTCTAATAAACCCTCTCTAGTAAACGCCCCCGTTTCCAAGAAGTGACAACGTAACTTTAAAAATAACATAAAGAAATATTCTAAATTTACCAATTCATAAGTTTCATACTTCACCTTGCAAACTAATGATGAATATTTGGGTTTTGCTTAAATCTTTAGTTACTTTTGTTCCTTTTGTTATTTGTTTTCCCTTCGTTTGGTTGTGTTCTCTTCTGTTTTCTGCGGGGTCATAAATGACTCAATCCGTAGCCAAAGTTAATTTTTCCAGAAAATAATTAAAAGTTCCAGAAATTCATTCATGTGCCAACTTTTACAATCAATATTACCTTCACCTCCTCTTTTTCCGTTTACATTGAGCCTTACTACTCATTGTTGCCATTCCATTACTTGTCCACCACCAAATGTGTTTCTGACACTCTGATTTAAGGAAGGAATCCCGATTCTAAAGTTGCAGCAAAACATCTTTTCATGCAGCATTGTCACATAATCGTACACTTATGGTGGACAAGGCCTCATACAGTAGTAGGAGGTTGAGCAACTTAACTTGTGAGGCTCCCTTCCCCATCACCAACATGAAACATGACGAACATGTTGCCAGTAATGGTTTGACAATAATATGAGGAGTAATATTTCAATGACCTTTATGATACTTTTTTTCATATTTATAAAAAAAAATAATGCTACATCATACGCTCCTGTATTTTGGCATAAATGCGCAACTGTCCCCCAAAGCACCGCCTTGCAACCAGACTGGCCGCATACTTGCCTTGTCAGATGATCGAAGTAAATAAACAATATCGTTCTTATATTGACTTGGTTGGTAGTTACGAGTATGGTTGTTTTCATTAGTCATGAGTTCCTTTTCCCTTATTCTTAAACTTAATCTAACTTAATCACGTTTATATGCTGAGTAGCGTCATACACTGTATGTATTTGAAAACTTTGGGCGAAACTCCTAATCCTAATTCTGCAGTTTCCTAACTAAATTATTTCCTGTTCTAATTAATCAGTTAAA
Source organism: Nanipora kamurai (assembly GCA_036872915.1). NCBI lineage: Eukaryota > Metazoa > Cnidaria > Anthozoa > Scleralcyonacea > Helioporidae > Nanipora > Nanipora kamurai. The sequence continues at coordinate 674,032 of JBAHVQ010000496.1, read as the reverse complement.
TGACTTGATTGAAATCCCACAACAGTGAGTGCCATACGAAATTTATACTTCTTTTTTCTTTGAATAAAAACTGATAATTCATCGATAGTCCATGCCATTAGCGTACGAGAACAATTCTTCAGCGGGGGCCGATAGAAGCTAGCACTGCCCGAACATGACTATAAAAGAGACTATGATACATGCGTTTTTGATTTCCAGTTTCATTTGAGCAAAGCAACTCTTGGGGTTTTTAAGTTGTTTATTTGTCAACAGTTTTCTTCTGTTTTAGTTGTTAGTTTTTCTGTGATGAACACCTGAGTCAACAGGTGGAAAGATCAGTATTAAATTATATACGTGGTAAAAACAAAGAAGATCATTGGTTTATTTCATTTATGTACGCCAAAGACCACAACTTAATTGAGGCTTGGAGATAGATACTTCACGAGCGTTGGTAGTTAATGCGAGGACAAATTCCGATTATTCCTGCTGGTAGTAGTGAAGCCTAATGTATCTAGGGTATCACTGGAGGACACAGTATTGGCCCGTCCAACAACTTCGCTGTGTTATTTTGTTTCGCGCTCCATCCTTTAACAGATACTCATGAATGACAACTACTTTATAGTCTGAACTCAGTCCAATTTTGTATCATTTATTATTAATAGAATGTTCGTAAATTGCATAAGTTGTCTTATATTTCCGATCATAGGCGTCATCCATGGGAGCCAGGCTATCCCGGGGCCTAGGCACATTTTACAGGAGATTTATATCTATGTAGTGACTGCAGATCGATGGATGTAAACAATTTGCAAGTCACAATGTACAAAATGCAGAAACCGTATGTGTCAATGTTGTTTACATGACACAGCATGACATCTTTTTAGGACACCAAGAACATTTTTCATTCTCTAAAGAAGGGCCTTTGATCGAAATATCAATTTTTCATCATAAGTCCGGTAATCTACCAACCTTTTAACTTTCTACACTGTTTTATATGCTGCCTATGCAGCATCCTATGTTTTTATATAATTTCTGACCATGTCTGGTCATTTCAGAACCTATACTGTATGCATTTAATGAGAGCTTTCCGCTTTGCGCTAGAAAGGGTACCCCGAATACCTCCAAACCAGAGTGACTTGTTCAATATTTTTCTCACCGTAATGACGCCTATGTTTTGGAAGATCGTTTTTAACTTATCATTCTTAAAACAACAGCTGAAACAGAGAAATGGTTACAATTAGGTTATGGTTGTCTAGATTTCCTTGCTTTGTTATTTACCGGCTGACTTGACTAATGGACACGACCTACAGCCGGGTGAATGTCAGCAGGGCAGGGGTACTGCCGAAACTTAATTGGAGTAGAAAGTACTGACGTTGCGAGCGAAGACCTTTTCGAAGGGAAAGGCCTTTACTTTATTCTAAGTTTCTACAATATTCCTAATTTCGACTGTCCCCAATCCTTTTGACTATCTTCATGCCATTGAAGAATCCCCGCGCGACATTCTTTTTCATACCATTGTATAAACCTAGAAGAGATTAGATATACAATAAGAGATTGGAACAAATTCAGTACTACTAAGCAATACATTAAAACTTCAAGGTATCTGTAAAAACTTGATTTCTGGAATTTACACGCTGAAACATGTCGATTTCCTTGCAGTATCTAGCACAGGAACGAAGAAAAACAACTACTTATCAATAAAATACTTTCCAGTTTTGTATAGAATTAAAATAATTTATACTGAATAATTCAAGTTTCCCTAAATGTGACCAATCATACTGTATTCCCAAATTACTTCGTCTTCCAAATGATTCCACTTTGATAGGAATTCCTGACATAGAAGACACGTGCTATTTGCGATACGGAAGTATAAAGTAATACGACTGTTCATGTACTGATGCGTTGGAAGTGGACTGGATCGGATATTGTCAACAGTTTTCGGGATTCTGGAAGTGCAAATGGTCTTTGTCTGCAAATTGTGTCAAGATCTTTTCTTCTATATACAGTATAGCGTCTTTGTCTTCTTTGGCAATTATTAAACCACATCTAATAAAAAAACCGTAAGTGAATGGTAAAAATGCGCTCTATTCCTAAGGAGAATTAACAAGATTCGGATAGGTAAAGTGTTTCTGCTGTATCTATCGTTAACCTCAAACGATAAGAAAACCAGCTGGTGCGATAAAAAATGTTTTATGCTTAATATTTACTACCGCACTAACTGACCACATGAGGTCTGTACTAGTGAAACATCACCGGTATTTTCATTAAGGGCGCAGCCAGTCGACGTTCATGTAAAAAAACAAAGATCCGATATTTCACTACATGGTGCAGACCAAACAAGCGAGGTCAATAAGTGGTTTATCGTTTGGCTTCCTTAAAATACAATTAAAAAGAGCGAGGCAGAACTCAAGACATTTCACCGATTCTTGCTGTTCAATGTTTGAACGGCAAGGTGGATCAGTGACACAAGCCTTTAAAGTTATCAAGAGGTAATTTCCGACGTGAAATAATTAGTCAATTTACTGTAAATTATTTGTAATATATATATAGATAATGTAATAAAAGATTGAGGACTCAGATGTAGATTTCCCAAATTATCTTTTAAGATCAAAGAAAATTTCGATATTTCAACTAACATTGTTCTAAAATAATAAGAAACATTCTTACTTTTACGGCGACTTCCAGTAAGTTTAGCTCCTCTGCAAGTTTCGTTATAGTTTTCGTTTCAGAAAACTTTGATGCTTTGAAACCTCCAGCAATCGACTTGTTTGAGCAAGTGTCAGTTTTGGTCTTTTGTTGCGATTTATCCTGTTATCAGAGACCATTTTCACTAAGAAAGGAAATTATATCATCATGATAGGCTCATCTAAAATTATGCTACCATAAGTATACTTCTTGCAACACCGCTCATTCGTGATTCATCTGCAATGACAATATGTAGGAGTGGTGTGAAAGCCAGAGAAAGGGAAGAAAAAGATAAGAGATGTGCCTAAGGACTAGTGGTGATACGTCAAATTAAACTAACGGTAAGGAATAAAACAGAACAATGCAGTTTACCTGAACTGGCTGAAAGAAAAGCATGTTCATTGCATTCCGCTGCAACTGTACCACTTCATCGACCATTTGTCGGATATTTCGATTCCTTAGTAGAAAATTCACCTATTACTTGTCAGTCATCATTCATCTTGTTACAGAAACGTACCTGAGGGTAATGTTTTCTTCTACGTTCTTTATAATGGCAGTATATGAGTAACAGACTCAGGTGAAACTCTTTTCGGTCCGAACCTTCAAATAAAGGTCTTGAGAGAACTACGAAAACTTTTGCCATTTTTGCCCACTTCCTGTTTGAATTTCAGAAAAGTTGTTTTTCTCTGGCGTTGTATGTCTTGGTTCGCTTCTGTGCAACGAACCGTGACATCAAGTTTACCAAGAAGTTTTCAATTATTTTATTGATTTTCTCAGACTGTAATGAGTTAAGATTTCTGGTTTTTACAAAAGTAAAGTAGTTCTTACATATCGTTATTTTTGAATCTATTAACGAATGCAATTACTCATGATATTTGAAAGGAATTTTTATGATAGTAGAATGATGTGTAGGCATGGTTAAACCATCTTCACGGAAAAAGTGAACACATTTCTTTATTTTAATTTTTCGGATTTGCCATTTTCCATAGGTTCTCTGCCCGGTCCTTCCTCTTTTCGCTAAATACATTGACATTTAAAATAACAAATGACTTTCCATCATTCCACCCCTTTATTTAGTTTGGGATTGATTTTTCCGTCTGAACGATCCTCTTTGTGTCACATGACTTTTTTTTATAAAACACCACTTAGTTACCTCCGCCAACGGAGTTGGACGGAGGTTATGTTTTCACCGGCGTTTGTATGTTTGTATGTTTGTTAGCAACCTGGCATCCACATCGCTGGATGGATCATCACCAAACTTGGTCAAAACATCGGTCATGGTCCAACTTAGAACTGATTTAATTTTGGGGTATCTAGGTCAAAGGTCAAGGTCATGGAAAAACTAAAAATCGTAATTCCACGATAAATCTTCTTACCATCATCATATCAACTTCAAACCAAAACTAAAATGTGTATCTATCAATTGAGCCTCTGTGTCACATGATGCAGTAATATCAATACCCTTCACTGGTGGGTGTTGGCGGAGGTATGCACGCTCTGAGTGCAATGCACTTGTTTTTATATGATTTTACGTTTTACTAAGGCCGAAGGGTCTTTCGTTCGAAACGTTAGTTTTACTTGCTTAATTTTTCTGCAATTTACTAACCCTGGTTTTCTTTCATTCACCACCGGCTAATGGTCCTTTAAACAAAATATTACAATTCCTCAAAATATCTGCATTTAAACTGCCCCACGTCTGGTTTACAGATTTCATTGCTCATGCAGTGAGATAAAAGACATACAAAAGATATTCTCAAACTCATTAGTAATTTATCAGGAAAACACAAAGGAAATCAGTACCGAGGCGGCGTTTGGAGATGTGATCTTAATTAGCATAATATTTCGACAACTTTAAACCCGACTTTTTCCTCAAATACGGATTTGTTTGAGAAGCCATATCATACACTCGAAAGTCGTGTTTGATCTGATTTCCAAACACCTCTACGTTGGTTAAAAAACTCGGCTATTGCCTTGCTTTTCAACTCACTTCTCGGTATTTGGAAATCAGATCAAATACTCCTTCTCGAGTTTGATATATAACATAAAATGCTAATAAACATCTTTCCTATTAACGCTTATTAGATCTTTAGAGATTTCCTCCAGTAGAGTTTCCCATTGTTCCATAGCGCGTTATCAAGTATCTGTACGTCTCGGCCAAAACCCGAAAACGTGGTGATCAAAAGTGTGTTTTGAGGTATTTTATAACTATTGCATTACCCATCTTATTTTTAATTCATTTCTGTTTTTAAATTAATTATTCTTTTCAAGTACTATGAATAATAGTACTCGTTAATTGATGGCTTGCAACCAATCCCATGAGATTCAAAAGACAAAGAAACGGCGGCCATGTTGGTGCCAAGTTGATGAGATTCTTTTGTTAAAGTTACACCAACATGGCCGCCATGACGTCAAGTGCAAACCGTCAACAGATCCAAAAATAATGATACGTAAGAAGTATTTTTCATCTATAAAACCCAGTTACCTTAATTACCCAAGTCAGTCAGTCAGTCAGTCAGTCAGTCATACTGCCAAAATAATAAACGTAGAAAACCGCTTTACGTTTCAATATCAAAATGAATGATGACTGGCAAGAACTAGCTGCTTTTCTACTAAGAAATCGAAATTACCGACAAATGGTCGACGAAGTGGTTAAGTCAATTCCAGTGGAATGCTGTCAACAACACACTTTTTCTTCAGGTAAACTGCATCGTTTTGTTTCATTCCTCGATGACAATGTTAGTTTAATATCACCGCTTTTCTAGCCACGTTTCTCTTAACAAATTCGTTTCACTGGCGTTCACATCACTCGTATGTATCGCTGATGAATCATGAATGGTGGTATTACATAAAGTGTGATGGTAGCAAAACATTTGATTAGCCAATCAAGGTTGTATATAACTTTCTTTGTTAGCGAAAATGGTCTCTGATAACAAGACAAATCGCCGTAAAAGAACAAAACTGACACTTGCTCAAACAAATCGTTTGGTGGAAGTTTTCAAAACATCAAAGTCTGCCGATAAGAAAACAATAACGAAACTTGCAGAGGAGCTTAACTTATCGGAAGTGGTCGTAAAAGTAAAAATAGTACTTCTTATTATTTTAGACAACTAATTCTCTATGTTAGTCGTAATATTGAAATTTTCTTTGATCTTAAATTTTACCCTAAACTGACTATTTTTTTATTTGACTTCGTAAATGACAACCTGATCATTTTAATGATGTATCTTCTGTTCAAACGTTAGTAGGCCAAATTTAATAATAGAAAATCTGAGCTCAAGATGGGATATCCATAAGGAGAGTTTTTCTGAGTCCTTGGCTTACTACAACTTTAACACTAAGTGAAATCAAAAGCCGTTAAATTCACTCATTATATGTAACTATATTGAGTAATACTTGGATTTTAAGCACGAGGCCCGCGGAGAAATATTTCAAGTAGGGGGGAATAAACTAAACTACAGTACCTGATTTTTCAAAAGCTTTCCGATCACAACTAAAATCATCATTCCAAATAATATAAGTCAGTTTTTTAATTCAGATATTCTAACTTTACATTTCAAAAACTCGGGAAGATTCAGTCTAGACGGAAGGCCGAGAACTTCTAAGGGGTCAAGGGGCATGCTCCCTCGGGAAATTTTGAAAATCTAAGTGCTCTGAAATGGTATTACCAGATTCTGAGACTACTTTTAATCACTGTATACACATCGAAAGTGATCCAATCTTTTTGCCACCGAAAAATAGTTGCGGCTGACCATGACCTTAGATTGAGGTGAAACGTATAAAACCGAGATCACCTTCACTGTAACTATGACGGTGTGAAAATGCTACCAACGGCACTGCACCGCAATAGCTGTCGTGCTCATCGCTACACATGCGCCTTCCCCAATCCCACCATCTCACAACGTAATTCGACATCATTTCACTTGTACCTCTTCTAACATTATTTACTGAATATCTTGTAATGAATGTTGTAAACTCTATACCGGTGAAACTGGCCGTCGTCTATCGGACAGATTTGCTGAACATCTTTGCTCCGTAAACAAAATGATGCTGACAAAGCCGTTTCACGACCTTTTAATAGTACTAACCATTCGTTTGCTGATATGAAAATCTGTGCCGCAATAGACAAGAAAGACGTCTCATTGGTCGACCAGTAATCCACTAGTCGCCTTTTGATTATAATCAGATCATCTACAAGCCGTTCAATACTGCCGACGCAATACTCTATTCTATATCATTGTTTGCAACATAGAACGATTCCATGAATTAAAATAAGCGCTGTAAACTGTCAAGTGATCACTCCGTCAAATGATTTTGATGTCACGCCTATTTTAAAATTTCTGTCCTTAACTTCACCAAACATTATATAAGTCTGTTTTGTACCTTAGACTGAGGTGTTTAAGTGATATATCGGTCACGGATATAACATATGTCTTCGTTACTGATAGTTCCTGATATGTATATTCTGAAATTTTATTGATTCGTAAGCGGTTAGATATTTCCAATATTCGCCCGGCTAAGATGTACAATTAAAAAACTTAATCTCTTTTTGGGTTAAAAGTAAAATTTTCAACAAAATGAGAAGAGAACTGTAGAATAACATGTTGAACAGCCAGAAGAAGAAAATTGTGCTTATTTTTCCTTAATTGTTTAGAATAGAAATAAAACACATCCCCGAAACGTCTCAAGTATACTGATCTCTGGCAGTTTTCAATAATATTTCAGTAAAGCCATATAAAATACCTATTCGGCTCGCTTGTTCGATCTGTACCAGTCAAAAAAGGGATCACGTTTTTTTTTATGTTGTTTACGGACCTCGACTCGTGGCACACGTAAAAAAATCGATCTAATGTTTCATTAGCACAGACCCATTGTTTATCAAAAAGTAGTAATATCAAGCATTTAATTTTTCTTATCGTACCTGGCCTTCATTCCTTAACAGTGCTTTTTAATTTCAAAGTTATATACAGCAGAAACACTTTCCCTATCCGAATCTATTTTTCTTAGTAATTAAGGGCAGTTTTAATATTGCATCTTCGATTTCTTCTTCTTTATAAGACTTGGTTTAACAATCGCCGAAGAAGAGAAAAACACCTTAGTCAGAAGCAAAATGCGGACACAGCTCACATACCTCACAACTTGCGCTTCCAGAATCCAGAAAACTGGCGATAACATCCAATCAATTTAAGTTCCAGCACATCTGCACAAGAACAGTGATATTAATGTATACTATAGTATCCCAACAAACACGAGTTTTCTCACCCAAATGTGATCCAGGAACCACGTCAACAGTGCGGTCTGGCAGTCTAGAAAGAGAAGGACTTCCGAAAACAGTAGCATCCCATCCTTGATCCGATACAACATTGATATGATATATAGGCGTACGAGATGTTGGGCTGGGAGATAAATTTTTCTCCCAAAAAAATTGAAAGACCAAATAATTCTGGTTGATGATTGCTCCCGATTTAGGCAACCATTTTATGTTTTAAGGAACAATGCATCGAGATTAAACAAGGTTCGTTTCGCTTGTAATGATCGTTCATTGGTCGTATATCAATGCTAACATAGGTAGTGGTTGGTTAGACGTTGAAACAATAGAAATTAAAACAGTAACTAATCATCAAGGTAGAAACTAAGAAAAAAGTTTAAATTAGTCTCTTTACAGCAGTTTATCTCATTTTACCCGTTGGTATTTTTTATGTATTCTAGCTCGATACCTGAACTATATCTTTTTATAAATCACTACTTTAAATATATCCCAAAAAACTGAAACTAGGCTAATACCACTTATTTTGCAAGGGCACCACCAGGAATTTTGACGGGCGATGGTTAGAGAGTAATAGAAAAGAATCGTATGTAAAATTTTCACTACTTCGAATGCAGTAAATCCACGTGACTTTGGAAAATAAGAATATCTCACTTTCTTAACATTTTAACCGAAAATATACGGTTTTACAAAACGAAATTGGTATGAAATGGTACGTTTTTGCTAAATAAAGTGTTTGAAAAAGCACTAATGAACTAGACTTAATAAGTCGCTTTGCATGGCAATCCGGCGGAAGCACGTTATTTCTACCAAAAGATTCGGAAATTTCAACATGTTTTTCATTTTTGTCATCTCATGCAAATAGACCTTTACTTAAGTATTTCGATGCTTTAAAATATTTATATTACGTCAGACATTTGCATCAGATTGTTTTACTGCACTTCATTCTACTCCCTCCTTGTGGTGGTATTCCACAAAATGTTGAATTTTTTGAAAAATTTGACAACTTAAAAAATCAATGATTGGATGCCTTGATCATTTTTCTTAATTTTGACATGATTTATTTTGCATAATTTTATAAGAACGTATATTTTAAAGTCTTAGAAAATTTTTGCTGGGAACAATAATTAAAAATTGAAATTATGTATTTAAGGGATTTCTTTGAACCTTTCACTGTAAAAGCACATATTGTTACGTGTTATGAACCTAAAATAATGTAAATAAGTTGGAAAGTGCCTGGTTAATGATGTGATTATTTCAACACAGTGCCTGTTTGGAATGTCATGAAAAATATTAAATTTTTAATAATAAAACTGAAGCTTTTTAGGTTTATGACATAGTTTGGGCCATTTGTATTTGAATGCAGTCTCTATTTCGATTCTCCTGCGATTAGTTTTTGGGCTATCTTTTTACCGTGAAACCATTAAAATCACAGCTGGTGCCTGTAATTTCATTAGCATGGTAACTTTGTCATTGAAAACCATATTTTGGCATTAGCTTTTATTGCATGTGACTTGTTATACAAATTTGGGTAGAAGTGTCATTTTAAAAAGTTAATTTTATGGAACACCACCTTAACTTCTTCCTGTCCGAGGACTTTCCCCGGGACGAGTATAATCGTCTGGCTTTAGCCATGTGAGCGCAGTATCTCTTATACCATAGGTTTCAAGTTTTTTAAAAGACTTTTATGTTAATAAGTATAAAAATATTAATATGTAATGATGAAAAAAGCAGTGTGTTTGTTAATTATGATGAACATTAATAAGAAATATCTTGTCAGGATTTTCTTTTCTTTTGTCTTATATCGCGTTAACTCCTTTCTGTCCTCAGTGACCTATGGAGACTTCTGTATTTGACTCTGGCTAACGTCTTGTCGATCACATAGAAATCTATATTGTCAACTGAACGATCGTCTATCAGACCATTAATAATGAAAATTGGTATACCACAAGGTTCAGAACTGGGTTCGTTATTGTTTTTAACATAAATTATTTGCCAAGATGCTCAGAACACACAAGACCTGATATGTTTGCTGATGACACACGAATTGCAACAGAAAGCAATGACATAAACATAATTATACAATCATTGAACAATGGCCCAAGAAATATATTACACTGGATGTCTGGAAACGAATTAACTTTAAATAAATGAAAGACTAAATAAATGATTATAGCTTCAAAGAAAAGACTAAGTCAAATTAAATTAGGTCAATTGGCCAATTGTATTGGTGGCCTGACAACAGATGAGTCATTGGACTGGACTATGCAGATTGAGCGTATCACAAAAAAGGGGACCATTGGTCTCAACATCCTTAGACGCTGATGCGACATAGTTCAACCCTATTTTAATTACTGTTCCCAAATCTGGGGTTCCATGGGTAAAACATGACAGGAAAAACTTTGAGACTACAAAATAGATTGTTTTATGTAACTACCCGTGAAGGATATGAAGCAAGCCACACTGAAATTTAAAAAAGCAAGATAGGGTTCATAAGTCTCCAAAACAAAAAAGAATGAAACAACTTTCTACTCTGTCCCAAGTTGTTTGTCAAGCCTGCAAATACATCGATATGTCCGAGACTGGTGACGTTTTCTCTGGTAGAGAAGTAATTATGCATTGAACTCTTTCTTAAATTTATAAAATTGATAGGAACACTATTTTAGGTGAAGGAAACTTTCGAATGTCAGAATGATTTAAGACCCAACTGGGACCAGCTGCGAAAAATTGCAACTCTAGAGCCCACGGCTGGGAATCCAACCCGCGAGCCAGCGAATCTAGTGCAGTATTTTGCCAACTGAGCTACGAAAGCCGTTGCCGAGAGCGTGGTCACGAATTCTTATATTTATATGGATGGTAATACCGGTGAAGTGAAGGGTATATTCAAGCAGTACTTGGCATTAAAACTCGGTAACATGAAATGATCTTCATAATAGGTGAAGGAACCTTTTGTTCTGGTAACGGTTGGGTCTTAAAATAAATCATGTAGTGATCCCATATAGCTTCATATATAACCTGTCAGGAATTTTACATTCTTAACCAGAGCAGAACTCTAGAATGTCTCGACGGGAAAAAGCCAACATGTTACTATGGTATAAAAAGGTAAGAGCTTTCTTCTTACCAAATTTAATATTTATGAAATCCCTTTTTCCATTATTTCAGAAAGATTTAACCTTTACTATGCGTAAAGGATTTATGGTTAAATGTGATCACAACGTTCTTCATTACAGTTAAGGTTAGCTGTCCTGGGAACAGTGTGGAATAGCACATGCATGAATCTAGTCCCCTTTTGAGGCCTATTTGAGACTGCTACCGAGTGGACGAAATAATTTGTATGTGCAAAAAAATGCTTACGACAACAGGTCGGATGTGTCCTGGTGCTCTGATCACTTCCCGACGTTTTTTGCGTTTCTGTCACTGATCAGTCAATGGAAAACTGAATTTGTTTTACACAATAAAACACATTTCAAAAGGTATACTGAAAAATCTCAGGAAAATTGGACGGATACCTGCAAATTGAATTTTGACGCCACCACAGACGTCGACTGTAGAATAAATATCCAGACATTGTTAAACATACATTGTTACCCTACATCGTATCCTACATTGTTAAACCTACAATTCGATCATTATTTGCTAGTTTTCTTTTTTTCATCCTAACAAACTGAAGGATAATGTTTGCTGGGTTGACCATTTGTACGAACTAACCGTCTCTAAGATATAAAGTTATCACACAAATAAATAATCCCAAGCATACGCCCTTCCGATTCTTCCACTTTGTCGTCTGGTGAGAACTACACGAGTATCCAGCTGTATTTGTTTTCCGCTTATTCCAGCCAGAGGGCTGGGTGCAGGAGTCGCCATCCCAAAATTTTTCGAATTCATTGACTGTAATAGATCAGATGAAAACTAAAGTAAATTTGAATGGAATTCAGGTAATTGTGTCGGTTATTGTATAATCTCCTTTGGACTGTAGATCCACGTTAAAGATAATACTGCAATTTTCCAGACCACGTCATATGGGTAACGAAGTTATGAGCAACACTTTCAGCAACAACAATGTAGAGATTTGGGGAAAAAGAAAAACGTAATTACTACTCTGACTGCTACGTGCAACAGTTCTACTGACGAATGAAACGTTAATGATTTAGCTCTTTTATTTTGGTCATATATTTCCGATGACATGTTTACGTGTTAACGACGTGCAAAGCTAAAATACAGGATTTAAGTACATCACGCTAACCTTTGCGAAATAAACTACCTCTATTTCTGCATCGACAGAACCACACTCACTTCCATGCACATAAATCCATAGTCCCAACCCAACATTACAAACATTTGACACGAATTTACCGAGAACAGCTGACAAGTAATCATCTATAAGCTGATGGGAGTCCTATACGTCAAGTGGCTCTTCTTTTAGACCAGTTTCTTAAACTTTTACACAATCAGGTTTTATTTGTTAAAAATCTACTTATCGTATTTTAGATTGCAATTTTTGTTCGAGAGTTATGGACCGGCCATTATTTACTACTGGGGTAGAGGCCAAAAAGAAATGTTTTGACTCAACCATTAATAAAAAACCCAACCTCCAAAATAAAATTTCAAATATCACCAAACCTCAGATCTAAGCAGCAAAAATTTACTGCAAAGAGAGAAAAAATATATTGTAGCCAAGGCTACAATGCCATATAAGCATGACCTGTCAGAAGGCACTAGTTGTGATGAAATTTCCATTGACATTTTATACGATTAAACCTAAATTATTTTCAATTCATAAGCAGTTTAGATAGCATCATACAATAGTTTTACCCACCCTTTCGTAGAAGTGACTTTTTTAAGACTTTCAGGTTACACTAAGATTTTCTCGTGGGTTACAACTTCGGTCATAAAAAATGACCAGTCCCTTAAGTATCAAGGTAAGTCTGTTAAGTATAACATCTTACGAGAGATCACTGATATTTCTCGCTGTCTTAATTCACAAACTCCGTTTACTTTTAATCGGCAAGCCGTGTAGTGCAGGTAGTGAATGTTACACATACATGTTTAAAACGATTAAAACGGTATAGAAGACCTAACGTGATTGGAAACCATAAATCTAGTCGTCCAGGCACTCCATCACATGAATTTGAAGAGTATCCAAATCAGGGAATGATTCCTGACACTTTGGGCACACTCTTTCTGCGGCCGACGAAGTATTTTCCGATTCTAAGCAATTTACAACATGGATCTGCAGTGCATCAAGGGAAGGGAACAAACGGTCACATCTAGGGCAGCGACCGCCAGACACTTGTCGGTTCAGATCTGGATCTGGTTGGCGTTGAGGGGATACGCTTCGTCCAGGTGGACCACGTGGTGCAAGAAACCTATCATATAATGCATTCCATGAACTGGTACCTGGATCAAGGCTGCTCGCGTTACCTCCAAGGCCGTGGCGTCTTTGCAATTCAGCCATTCTGCTGCCAGTTTGATCGTTTAGTTCCTCAGTCATCCTCTCACTGTCAGCCCGAAGCTTGTTCAATTCTTCTCTCAATCGTTTGCATTCCTCCTCACGTTTCTGCCTGGTTTGCCGTTCAGTAGCAAAGTCGGTCTGGAACAATTCAATCTAGAAATAAACACATAAATTGAACGGGTGAACTCACTACCAAAATTTTAACATTCAAAAGTGAGGAACGCGTTCCACTTTCAAATCATAAAACCAGCAAGTTTACAGCCGGTAAATAGCCAGAAATACTGTAAGAAACATACTACGAAGAACCGTTATAAAAATAAGACGAAATTTATCACGGTAATGCTTCGACAATGACTTGGCGATGGTTTGACAATGACTTGGAAATAAATTTGAAATAGTACCGTGATAAGATTCGCCTCATTTTTACAACTCGAATATCGGGTTTACAAGATGGTATTCCTCGAAGTATGTTTCTTACTGTAAGACTAAAGTGTGCCTGCCCATTTGTAGCAATATTCAGTCCATTAAAATGTGCATTCAGTCCAATCTTCAAATATCATTTAAGTCAACTGTACGTCAATTTTAGTATGTAATGCAAACAAAGATACAGCATTTAATATAAACTTCACAAACTTAATTCATTCTAATCTTCAAAATATTTATTCAATCCAATATTTATGAAATATTTAATATTTATCTCCTTCCTGTCCGCCAAGGTCCTCAGTGACCTATGGAGACTTTAGTATTTAACTTTGGCTAACGCCAGACGATTTTACTAGTTAAGGGGAAAGTCCTTGGACAGGAAAGAGTTATTATTCAATCCAATCTGCAAAAGATTTATTCAATCCAATTTCCAAACTATTCATTCAAACCAAATCGGCAAAATATTCACTCAACCCAATTTACGAAATAGTTACTCAATCCAATCTCACAGGCAGTCCAGAAATGAAAGTAGTTGACTTTAGCATTTGTTTATATCGTAAGCGAAGTTATAATAGCTGTATTTACTTTCTTTGCGGCTGGCGAGAAGTGAGAAACAGCCGAACTTCGAGCGATTTCAAAACTCTCCCCGCTCCCTTACTGCAGCCTTCGCGCAAGGACAAAGGTTTCAACATAGTTTAAAATATATTTAAGGTTGGCAAGTAAAGTCACCGTTTGAAGTCAGACACTTCAACAAATTGTGAAGTAGTTTCAAAAACAGTAAAGGAAGCCGTGAGAAAAACAGTTACATCTTGAACACCGATAATTTTACTACCTTTTCACAAACAAATATGTTTCAAAATAGTCGGGAAAGACCAGAAACGAGCAAAAGTTTGTAGGTTTTTGCCATAAATTTTCTCTTTCTACATGCGGGATCACTTTTCCTACCATTGGTCACTCAATTCAAATCCTAAAAAACTCGTTCATTGGTCGAAAATTTTAACTCCGCAGACGTCATAAACTGGGAATTTTTTTGGACCAATGAACGAGTTATGATTCTTAAAATAAAAATCTAATTATAAAGCTATAGAGTACAATATTCTTGTCCAAGGAGATGTTATGGTTGTTCCGAAGTATTACAAAAGGCAAGACCACCTACGAATGTGTGCTGCAGCAAGTTGAAACCCAGATTACAGCCGTCAAGATCATTCCGGTTTCGAAATATCTCATTATCTGTTCTTTCGGCACTTTATGCCGCTAAATTATCAAGTTGTATTCTGGAGTAAGAATGATCAGAAAAGGCCAAAAAGAATGCACCATATGAAATTCCGAACCATATGAAATTCCGTGGCGTGGCTTAAGGGGGAACGGCGGCTGTCCCCCATAAACTGGACTAAATTGCTGAATTAATCACGTTACTGCCTAAAATATTACTCAAAACATTTAGCGGTCACAGTACTAAGTATGAAACATTACAAGGGAGCTCTTGTGTGGAAGAAAACCTTGACATAAATGCAAGCACATTAACAGACTAAACGATAACCAAAAGCACAAGCAAATTAAAAATCGACGTAGTTACAGTTGCTATGCCTTCCTAAAACGACGTTGGATGTGTGTAAAATGGGCAGTATTCTTAAAAAGGAGCTTAACGTCTATAATTTTTCTAATTCGAGCGATGACCACGAAAGTCAGGTATGTCGAATGTTTGGTCTGTTATGGAGTAACGAGCAGCTCATTTCGACAAGGTCAAGTGATCTTCTGGCAAATCACATTGGGCAACCCAAAACCCCAACAAAACTGGCTATGAATGCACTGGTGCATTATTTGTTTTATTCTTGTTAACGAATTTCTTCATCGTATGGCTCGCCTATCCATAGCATAAAATACTAACCTGTTGTTTCAACAGAGGTACCGTTTCCAGTTCACTTGTAAGATTTGCATGATCTTGTTGCAATTTGCGGTAATCTTGCTCTTTATTCTCAACCATCTCTTCTGCACTGAGTAGCTGCGCAGTAAGATTATCGATTTTTGATTTGTATTCGGCAATCTCAGCACCACTCGCTCCTTGGCGTATCTGGAAAAAAAACACACATAACAACATGAACTAAGTTCAAAAATCAAGACTTGCGAAGAAATCTATTAGCGGTGGTGCCAAATTATAAGAAAAAATTGTAAAAAAGACCAAAATGCAAAAATATGTTTATTTATTCGGGTTTGGAAGGTCGGATGATCCCTGGAAAACCTGGCAAAGTTTCGGCAGGTCACTGTGTCGGCATCTTCCTTCTTAAATTCGCAATTTAATTTATGTCTTTCGGACAGGAGATTAACACTTTGTGTAATATTATCTACCTAAAAAATTGTAAACACATTTGGAATAAACCTCTCTGCTAAGACAGCCACATTACCATACGTATTCTTTGGTAGTTTTTAAAATTAACAATTGGATTAATTTTAAAAAGCTAAAAGATGATTGCGTTATAGGGGACGCTTGCTCCACTGGTTATGCATCTTGGCTATGATAGAGCGTTCGTTTAAGTTGCGTACAACCTGACAACTCCAACATTCATCCCTTGTGCTGTCGAAAGTCGCGGGCTAGAGATGGCGGTCACCCTCAGTAATGATCTTTGATAACTTACAATTTTTCAAGCTTAAAATTCCATTTGCGTGTTGATAACGACTAATTGCGAGACAGATAAACATCTGCGATTCAAGTATCTCCACAACGTGAATACGTGGAAATCTCGAGCTTCCCAAAGCATTTAGTTATCGTATCTTCTGTAATTTGCTGTTCATTTATTGTACAATGTGCATGGAATACATACTGACTTTTTAAGCGAAGGCTGCTCGTCTGTGTGAAATGTGAAATGTTATAAAAATAGGTGATTTTTTATTGGTAAAAATTTATATGACACAAATTTTCGACAAAAGGTTCTATAATTTTGATACTAGTGATATTTTTTGAGCATAAATTTTGAGACCTGAGAGAAACGAATAAAATAGCATTACCGTAAATGATTGTACGAGGTTTATTCAATGGAAATAGGACAATAAAAATCAATTTAAATATTCCCATTAATATTTCCCAATAGATGCCATTTACCTGATTCACTGCAAGAAGCTTTTCATTCTGAGCATAAACTGACGATAATTCATTCCTATAAAGAGTGAATAGAAAGGGAGCTTTGAACTATAATCAGTTAATTCATTCTGAATGAAAATGTAGCAAATACACCCAACTTCCTTCGAACTCTTTAAGCTACAGTCTTCTCGCAAAGTTAAAAATTGAACAGGAAAGTTACTTTAAATTCACATTTAACCTACACTGCTGAAGTCAACTGAAAAAGTTAAGTCGAGCGGGATTTGAAGTTGCACCATCGGGAGCCGGTCCGCCGGTTCGCCTCCAATCCCTGTAGACTCGATAGCTCAACAGGTAGAGCGGCCGACCGGCTCCCGAAGGTGCGAGAGTTCAAATCCCGCTCGAGTCAACTTTTTCAGTTGACTTCAGCAGTGTAGGTTAAATGTGAATCTATCGTTTCATATTACCCTGAGGATGATTTTGAAATAAAGTTACCTTACGTGGACAGTTTTCGGCCACCTGGTACATGTTGGATTAACTGTTAGTAATCGTGCGTAAATGCTAAAATATACGTTGAATAAATCCCTCCCTACACTATGGGCATTACACCACATAAATGCTGAACTCGTGACCACCCTCACGGCAACGGTCTTCCGTATCCCATCTGGTCGTGAACCGCACTAAATTTGCGAAGTCGCGGGTTCGATTTGCATTCATTTTTCGCAACAGGTCCTGGTTGGATCTTGGAAGTCTAATATTTCGACTCTCGAAATTTTCCTTCATCAGAAATTAACTGATGGATCACAAAGTTCATCACTGCCAGCTTTGTCATTGAAGAAAAACTTTTGATGCCATTGACGAAAGACTAACTGTTCGAGTTCGAATACGCATTACCGTTACATTCAATGTTAAAATAGAGTTAGAGTGAGGGATACGTGTATGTAAATTAAGCCTACTATTCCCCATCAATCAATCCCGTAATTTAACAAAACATTTTATTTAATTATTTATTTTAATTTAATTAAGCAGTTCTGTATCTACCTTGTTTCAGCAAGAGCAGAGTCTCTCAATTTTAGCTCATCAGTAACTTTCACCACTGCCACATCCATTTCTTTGATTCTAACAAAAAAGGCGACAAAAAATTGTTTATCGACCAGGACAGACATAATCGAGTTGTAGTGTAACCTGGAACCTTATTAGAAATAACACAAAACAATAGGGTGAGAAAAAACGTACGTGAACTGAAACATAGTGGAATTGTGGAAGCATACTGTTTCGCACTGTTGATGCGTGATTAATCTTTGTGTGTTTATAGGACAATGTGCTTGAATTCTCCTATGTGCAATTAACTTTAGCTTTTGAAAAGATCAAATTGCGTGGGTACAAATTCATGCAAAATTATGCATGAAATCATTACCACGTTAAACGAAAATTATGCGTGAAAGCTAAAACAGCAAAAAAGTTCAAGTTTGAGAGGTTGCGCGGCGGACTTAATGTACACCAAATTGCCTGGGACTTTAATAGCTGATAAAACATTTGCCAAACTTGCAGCCTATGAATAAAAATTGTGTTTTAAACTCTCCATTCTTTTGCGTGAAACATGTTTTTGGTGGTGTTTGACAACAACCCCCCTGGCAGTCAGTTGTAAAATTTTCAGATAAGTTTTAGTGTTGGAGTAATCAGAAGACCTTAAAATGCCATATTCACCAAAAATTCGTCGAAAATTTAGTTGCATGTTTGATTTATAGGGCATTTTATAATAGTTCACTTTTTTTGATACACCCTGTATATATACACATATACACCCGCTGAAAAAAAATCTGAACAAAGCCTAAAAACGAAATGAACGAAAACAAGGAATAGCTCATTATTTCAAATAGTACAGCAGTATGAAACAACATGAAATAAACTTAAAATGTCTTGTGTCGCTACTCCGAGTTTCACGCTGCTATGCGATCATCAGGCAACAGGTTGATAATGGTTCCGGTCTGATCTTATACAGACGCGGTGACGTAATAGCTGGTAATGCAGCAGAAAGGAAGTGCGATTGTAGAAACGGTTCTAATTGCCCATTGCAAGGTAATTGTTTAGCATCCAACGTGGTCTATATGGCAGAAATTTCGACAAGAGATAACAACGGAAAGAAGATTTACGTCGGCATGACATCGAACAGCTTCAAACAAAGATACAAGAATCATCAGACATCTTTCATTAGCGAGGAGTACAAAAACGAAACGGAACTATCGAAATTTATTTGAGAACTTAAACTGAAGCGTCGTTTTACTTTAAGTTGGTCTATTTTGAGCCGTGCAACAGCATACCAGAGCGGTGCCTCAAAATGCAAGCTATGCTTAGAGAAGTTACAATTGATAAAAGCCGACAAAAAGATTTTGCTGAACAAAAGAGACGAAATTGTGTCAACGTGCCGACACAAGACCAAATTCAGGATTAAAAACTTTAGCCGCCCAAAGAATAAAAACAGTATTCCACAGCTATTACGTCACCGCGTCTATATAAGATCAGACCGGAACCATTATCAACCTGTTGCCTGATGATCGCATAGTAGCGTGAAACTCGGAGTAGCGACACAAGATTACCGAACGTTTAGCAAGACTTTTTGGCTGATATATCAACTTCCTCGGGCTTTAACCCTTTATTGTTTGGACTTTCAGTAGGTTCTCCCTTGACGAGTAAAACCGTCTGGCGTTAGCTAGGGTAAAATAAATAAGTTGCCATATCGCAAACGTGGCATGGAAAGGGTTACAAAGTTAAAAGAAAGACGAACCGACGGCATTACTACAACGGTGAACTAATTATAACTCTCCGCCTGATATCACGAACTAATGACATTGCTTCACTTGTATAGTTCACGGATCACCTCAAATTATTTTTTTCATGTTTTTCAATGCCCCGAAAATTCCCGTAAGCTTCAATCAAACTTTTAAATATTTTGGTTTTATTGCTTCTTTTGTTTGCTGTATAAAACAAGTAGATTTCATTTTTGTGTTGTCTGTGCATCTACTGACAGGATAAGTATCTATACGTACATATAAATCTTTATGAAGATCCACATTCACATTCACGTTTACATCCCCATCCATATCTATGTATTGTACTTCTACCTGTACCTCACTTTCATTTTCTCTGACAAGATCTCAGTATTTATTTCAATACCTATATCTATATCCTGTCTACAGTATGTTTGTGTCCACATCTGTATGTATATAAACATGTACAGTATATACATGCTTAAACACCAACATGTACAGACAGTTGCACATGTACATACGATTTGATTATATAGCTTGTATAGCTTGCATAATTTACTACATATTGCTTACTCACGTATTGCTTACATACATCCCCATCAATTGAATCCACAGTTCGCATATATATATTAGCTTATAATTTATACACACAGGTAAGTCTTGCAATCTCTAGCTCAAATTCTAGATTACCTTTGTTGCATTTCGAGTTCTTGTAATCTCATCTGCTCGAACTCTCTTTCTTTTTCCTGTAACTCTTGATAAAAGGAACAAACTTGGGATTTCAATCTCGCAATCTCATCATTCTAAAAAAAGAAAAACCAAGGGTCTTGCTACCAAGAACACATCAATTTATTCTACAGCATGAAGGCCACCTGGAACAAATGCTAACCTTGTGGACTACTGAGACAAGGAAGGATAAAGTAAAATTGATAGTAGAACTCATGTATAACTTTTCATTATTCTTCATTCTTCACTTTTCGCTTTTCTCGATTTTTTTCAAAGCATCTTCGTTATTGATTCAGTTCAAGTCTCCAAGAACAACAATCTACGCAAACTGGAACGGCGTGTTTCTTTTTGTTTCGCCGTTAGCATAAAGAGAACTTAATGCAATTCAAGATTGATTACGTACAAACACAACATACAACACACTACCACACTAAAATATTCAGCATCTCACCACAACATTTACCTGTAGAGTATGTGCTTCCACACAATACACCAGCACACGTAACAAAACTACCACACTATCACATATAGCACGCGCCACTACAGTTCACCACTCCACCATACAACATACTTAACCACCACAAAACACACTAAAACACAACCAAACACAACACCACACCTCAATATTAGAAAAAATGAACTAGTAAAATGATGAAACTAAAATATCACAGTACAGCATAACAAAAACAGCAACAATAGGTTTTTCTGCTTTTATGGTTCAAAGCTAGAATGGGTTTCGTAGTGTTCGTAAAGCCTGATTTCTGATAGTTTGCACGACATCACGGATAATCAGAGTGATCTCCCAGGGTTCGCTCGACATCAAGTAGAAGTCTTTTAGAGCTCTCCTAAATACTGCTTTGTATTTGTCAACAAAATATGTTTATTTGTTTAATATGTCTTTCTCACAATACCAGTTGCACTTACCAGTTGCTCCTCATGTAAATTGTTGGATATTTCTCGTTCCCTTAATTTGTCAAGAAGGTCTTGTATGGCATTACTATCTTCCTTGTTGGCCTTTTCGGTTTCAAGCTCCTTATTTTTAATCATGGCCTGTTGCAGTTCTTTTTCAACAGTCGTTTTTTCTTCTTTTAAGCTCATTAATTGTCTTTCCAGTTCTTCCTTTTCTGCCAGCGCTTTTTCGCAGTTAGTTACCTGGAACGCTACGTGTTTGTCCATCATTACTCTATCGCTTTGAAGCTTTTCAATCTTCTCCTTCAACGTGCGCCTTTCCTCTTCAAACATTAAGCTCTCAGAACGGTTAACAATCTAAAATTGTTAAAACCATAACATATGAAGGACAGGTACAGGTTCAATAACTCCTCATAATTCTGGCTCGCCAAAAATATTGCATGAAGAACAAACAAAAAAAAATATATTGATGCAACTCAAGATGCGACTTACATTTAAGGGTGGCATTCGAATGTTTACAGCATTCATACCGTACACAAAATTTTCGGTTTACTACCCATAAGATACAGTACATTGTATATACAGTAAATCAATTTATTATTAGTATCAGTCAATGATAACGACAACGACAATGACAACCACAATAACAAAGACAATGACAATGACAACGACAATGACAACAAAGACAATGACAATGACATTGATAATGATACTGGTAATAATAATAATGATGTTGATGATAACAATGAGCGTTATTTAAGCAAGGTGACGTGGTCAGATATAAAACTGTTTTACCTTGAGACCCTGACAATTTAAAATATTGATTTACATACGTAAACTAATTGACCTACCATAAAGATTAAAATTGACATAATTAAAACTAAAAAGATAATTAAAAAGTCAGATAACTGAGTATTAATCTCTAAAAATTTTCTTTCTATCACTTTCTATCCCTTTTATACTCCTAAAGTCAAGCGCATATTCTTCTTTAGGTTTACTCAACAACTAGACAAGGAGTGCATACTAAGATTACTATTGTACAATACATACTATAATTTTCTTCCATTCCATTTCCGTTTCAATACTTTTCCACTCTATTCCATTCACTTCCCTCCACTCTGCTTCATTCATTCTTAACTTATTCCTACTCCATTCTGTTTCCGTTTCTATTCTACCACATTCTACAGTACTATTCCAGTTCATCCCATTCCAATCCCCATTCTATTCCAATTTCAATTTCATTCTATTTCATTCTTATTTCACTGAATTCCCATTTCATCTCCACCCATATAAATTAAACTTCAATTCCATTCCAATTTTAATCTTACTCCTAGGGTCTATTACAGGTACAGGTTAAAGTGTACTGTATATATACTTCATATCTATTATATTGTACATTATGTTACATCAATGTAATATTATACAAATACAAGAACTAATACTATACACTGTACTACATTGCTCAGTTTGTATGAATACTTTCTATACAAATACTTGTTTTCTAGCAAATGCATGTGTACTCTACCATACAGTTGTAACATTAGATTAACTGCTTACATCACATTACATAACATCATTATATTAAATCTCATTGTTCGGAAGAATTCAATGTTAATTGGCCAGGATTTTGTTATTCAGTTCTCTTGGAGTAAATGATGGACAAAATATAAAAATGCAGGTTGGTTAACATTCACGAAGATACAGTATGTTTCTACCATGTTGCTAGGCACAAGGATCAAAAGCATACAGAACCATACAAGGAAAGTCTTTCTACCTATATTTTAAGCACTTCTTATCTTGCAGAATCATATTTCTTTTCAGCATAACTTTGAGCACATGGTGTTTTGGGGATTTTTTATTTATTTTTCATGAACAGGGAGACCATTGTCCTTACTGGATATGCTCAGAATAGATTATACTGTCAACAGTTGACCTTTTAAAGTCTACTCTATTTGCTGGCTTGTACCTGTAATGACTCTACAATTTCTGGCTATACATATCACATCTTAGAGAAATAAAAAGAAAAAAGAAATTAAAATTGAGAAAGCAACATGTGATTTTCATTTTGAAAATGAAAATTCAGTTTTATCACTGTGGCCTATCATTATCATATCCAACATTATTACTGTTATCAGCAGTATTGTTAAAAAGGCTAAATTAGTCTAGAAGATGGCTAACTCCAGCCTATCCATGTAATTTTTTGAAGCAATTGCCTCCTTTGCTGTACCCAGACATTTTGTAATGATGGGAAGTAAATAGCAAGAAAGGCTGGCACTACATCTACATGTACAGTGTACCTGGTTAGATAACTGGATACCATGCTCTTCATAATGCAATATGACAAAGGAACAACAGTACAAACTCACTGTTAATACAACAACTAAGCAAAGTTGGAATACTAACAACAGAAAGGCAACAATTAATCCATTGTGAAATTAATCCATTGCCAGCTGACAATTTGAAAAAAAATAAGACAAAACATAATCCAAAAATAAACATCTTGTAAGTAACTCAAGATATAAGCTAAAAAACAAGACACAAGTGTAGCGATAATATTTCAACTTTATTGCAAAGCCTTCGTCAGATCAACTAATTACACTGAGCATATACGATCCTTAAGTAGTCACAAAGAATAGGTTACATCATTACAGAATAATTAATGAGCAAAAATCCTGTGTTCGATAATTTTAAAATTCTTCATTCCTGTAAGTCTTATTCTCCTAACATACTTCTCATTCTTGAATCACTCTACATTAAATTATAATGCACCAGAGTTAAATGTTGGTTTAAAAGTCACCAAAGAACTAACTCTGTTTCGTTAATTAAGCTCTCACTCCGTTGCTTCACAATCTCTTAGACAGAGTAAAATTTTAAAGTTGTCACACAACAACTGCATACATGAAAGCGTTAAAGGTTGGCAACAGTTAAAAAGGCTTGAAGAGGCTACTAAAGGCTAGACGATCAAGATTGCCTGATCCAATCATCGTAACCAATAACTTTCTCTACTATTGCCATTATGATAGTAAGTTTAGAGCTGGAGTCAGAGTCATTGTATCATTACAGTCTCAATGATTATTGATATTGACCTACTTTTTGAGCAATCTTCCTTTTTTCAACAATTTGTTATTTAAATCAATGAATATCCCAGACCAGATAAAATTAAGAAAGAAAAAAAAAAGAAAAATGAACAAAACCACAATTCAGAAGAGGCCCCATAAGAAAAATCATTACGTGATCAACCTTTCTCACATTTTTACCTCCACTTCCAGAAACACTTCACAGTCCCTCTGTAGTAACGTTGTACAGTATCTTTATCGGATACAATGTTCTTGTCAGCTCTCAAGATAGCAAACTGCCTAGTAACTATACGCACATGTGTCTACAAAATATACACAAGTTCTGCTGTATAGGCACTCATTACAAGCAAATTGCTAGTCATCACAAGGTTCTATTTGTTTGCCTTGAGGCATGTCTATTGTTTGTGTTCCAACATTTCATGGTGGCTGTGTTTTAGAACTGAAGGATCGATGTTTGACATATTTAACATCATGTACCTGTACATGGCCTCAATGAACAGCAAGCTTGTGCCTTGTAATAACATTTTGTTATGAAGAGCATGGTATGTATGAGTAGATGTGGTACCAGCTTCTCCTAGTTTTTACTTCCCACCACTGAAAAATGTCTGGGTACTGCAAACAAAACAATCACTTCCAAAAATTACACAAATAAAAGTGTATATGTTTTCACACAGCAATTACTTGCACCCATTGATAAAAAGCAGGTAAACTTGAGTCCATAGAGCCTTCTGCTGAGGACTTCTCACTTTAACCTACATCTAAGGCACAATTTGTCCCAATTAATTGTAAAATATAAACCCAGCCTAAGCCAAAGTGGTCACTGGCATTGCCTTTTTAACTACAGTATACCATCTGGTGATCTGTAATAATGCTGGCTATGATAACAATGGGTCATGTCAATAACATTGAATTTTCCTTTTAAAAATGGAAATTGCATGTTCGTTTTTCTAGGGTTTTTCCCCATTTTTTTTAAATTTTTTTTTTACTTTATATTTTTCATATTTTTTAATTAATTTTTAAAAGAAGTTAAAATCCATTCTGTTATTTTAAGTTTTCTGTGTTTTCTATAAATGTTTATGTTGCATTTACTTTGTGTGATAACAATAGGCCACCATACACATAATGAAGCAAAGCTTTACAACAAACCTCATGCTGCCTTTTCAGATTTGCTGATAAACTCTCTTCTGTGGTTTCACTTCCATGTGACACACATCCTGCTCTAACCATGTCCATTTTCTCAATATCCCTTTTCATTAATTGGACTTCCTCTGCCAGTTCGTTAACATCTGCTCCTTCCTTTCCATAGTATAACCCACTAAACTGTAATGGTGTTTTTATAGTTGTTCCTGCTGAATTGACTTTGATGATGCCTTGGAGTTCTTTGTTTAGTTTTTCCAGTTCTGACTGTTTTACTTTTTCTTGTTCCAGGTTTTCCTTTAGATCATTGCACTTGGTTTTGACAATGTAAAGTTCTTCTTCCAAAGCCAAAATTTCATTCAAATGACCTTTTGCTTTTATTGGAGAAGGGTCATGGCTCAATGGGCTAACAGAAAGTTCATTTTTTCTCTCAAAATCTTTACAAATCTTAATGAGGTCTTGAAGAAATGTTGAACCTGGAGCACTTGTTTTCTAAATAAGAAACTTTGAATTATGAGTCTAGGGTACACACAATCATATGCAGAAAATTTGGAGTAAATGTAAAGGTTGGGGTTTGCAAAATAACTATGGTAAAAGCCAGACATTGAATGTCATAGGATAATACAACTCTAGTTTAAGTAACTTATTTGTTTTCAAAATGGTTACAAGAAAGATAAAAAAAGGATCATTATGATAGTCCTTTCACTACAGTATGTCAAACAGCCCTGAAGAACTTTTTGAGCACGATTGTTTAAGTTTAGACTTGTTTAAACCTCAGATTAATATCATTCCAAAAAACGAACATTCTAACTTGTAAACAAACTGTTGTGATTTGATGATTGCATATCCTTTTGACTGACTAGATCATTGTACTCTGCATATAATTACAAGAGCAACAATAGTTACAGTACCTCTTTGTTATCTGTTGATAAATTCCCAACCTCTTCAACACATTCTTTTTCTAATACATTTTTCACTGATTTCAACAAAGCATTATGTTGAGCTAAACATCCAAGTCTTTCACATTGCTGCATTGAATGTTGAGCAATAGCAGCCTCAGCTACATTCAAACATTTTGTTTTATCCTCAAGTTGTTGGTTCAGGCTTGAAATCTCTTTTTGAAGATTGCTAACTGTTCTGCTAGCTTGGTCATGCTTTTTGAGCAAATCATTATGGCTATCCCTTTGTTCATCTTTCCAAGTATTAAGGTTATTCAAACATAACTAAAAACAAAATAAAATAATAGATTTTAAAGGGTTACAGTTTTGTATAGGCAAATATGTATTTTGCTGCAAGGAATACTGAGGAGTATGACACGTTGGTTTCTGATTTACACATACCACTTTTTTGTCTGCCATAAGTTGTTTTTTTTACCCATTAACAGGCAACGGCACACTTTACCATTTTACCCTAACACTAGACCATTTTACTCATCATAGGGAAGAGCCCTAGGTGTTAAAGCGAACAAACTCACATTTTTTCGAACATTGCAGGGGATCAAATAACTCTATATTGGAGTGTTTGAAATTGTGACAAATTTTGTTAATTGGACACAGCAATAACAACTTTCAAATTTCTGATTCTGAAATTCTAAGAAAATCATCCGTTCATTCTTTCGTGGATACGCATGGAGCAATTTCGCTTCAGGAGGCACTAATGCACAATCTTTTGCATTAATGATTCACTGATAATTTTCACACATGATCAAAGAACAGAAACAAAGAAAGCAGATTGCTTCCCTTCATATAAATATACAGCCGCTGAAGAACCCATTCCTTAAATTATTGTCTCTACGTGAACTTGTGAATCGCAACTTAAAGTCTACAAATGAAACCAAAAAAAATAAGTCACGCAACATTAGACACTGTATCTCGTCAGCATGAAGCTGTAAAAGAGGACTGCATCATTGTGGATAAACCCGAAGCCTATTGCTTCAACTCATAGTTCAGCTGTTTCAAGTAAGAATTTTCATACTGCATATTCATAATAGTAAGGAACAATGCAACTAATGTGTTCAAGTTCAGAAAAAGAAACGCAGTAAATAAACCGAAAGATAATGCGTCTTGCCTGCAATGCTTCATCGTTTTCTTTTATGGCTTTTCTTAGGTCATCGTTTTCTTGCTGCAGCTCACGCACTCGTTTGGCCAGGAAAGCTTCTGCTGAATTTAATGGCACTCCAGAATCCAGAGAATATGCACGACGTTCATTCGTCTTTCGTGAAGCAATGCTTTCAGAGGATTCAGAATTAATGCTGTTTGCATCTCTGCTATCGACAATTTCATAACTGTCTGTCTCACATTCATTGTCAGCCATTTCCACTGCTTTGCCGAAGCAATATAATAGATGCAAAAAATCCGGGAGACCAGCTTTAGAACAATCGACCGTGCGTATCAAAATTAAAAACAAAACAATGAGGTCAGCCTGTACATTACTCTCGGATATTCTGCAACGAATAATCCACACCGAACCCGCGTAGTTGTAAAGATCTGTTATCAATCTCCCAAGCAGTCAAGTGACGAAATCTTATTTAACATGTCCCACAGAGTTCCAGCGTTTCGAAAACATTCAAATGTTTGTCGCGATGTTTCTACACAATGAACTGCATACCACCTTTCGAAACCGAAACTATACGCTTGCACCGTCATCGGTGGTTCCTGGGAAGGGAAATCACCTAGACGACTACGTCATATATTCTCATGCGCATGCTCGAATCAATACAAAATATTAGCGCTAGCTAATATTTTATGTTGGTGAAGGGATCAGCGCTAGCATTTTAATACGGATTTAAAGAAGTGTCTCGTTAGAAAGTACAGTTTTCACTCTTTCTCTTGAACGAATGCCGAGAATTCAAGATTCTTTGAGATGCGACACACCCGGGAGTTTGCTGGGATTGAAGTAGCGGGAGGTCGATTTGCAATTATGTTCACAATTATTTTGATAAGTAAGATGTCTAGGGAAACGTGAAGGGATAACATCCTCCCAGTTTCCGTTGGTAGGTGTCATTTCCCTTACCAGTTTCCCAGCAATATGACAATCCATAATCAGCGCCGGATTTAGGCATGGGCAAGCTGGGCAGTTGCCCAGGGGACCTCCACATATTTCATGAAAAAAAAATTTGTAAGGAAAAATGTATTTGTGACTTGTGAGTGCCTGAATGGTAGTCTTTATGCTTGAAACATAGGAACTTTGCAGATTCTCATAATCTTATAGATTGATCATGTGCTAGTTTATTCAGATTCTTTATA
Source organism: Nanipora kamurai (assembly GCA_036872915.1). Lineage (NCBI taxonomy): Eukaryota > Metazoa > Cnidaria > Anthozoa > Scleralcyonacea > Helioporidae > Nanipora > Nanipora kamurai. The sequence goes on along the minus strand of JBAHVQ010000496.1, from coordinate 645,298 downwards.
CTTGAAACCAGGAACTAGATTCTTATATGGATGGATCATGATGTCTATAGACGTGCATTTTTATTCAAATTCCTTGTTCTTGAAAAATATACTTTATGGATGACTGTAAATATGTCTGGTCACCTTTTTAGTATTCTAAGGTAGCGTGGGCCTCCACTACTGAAGGCTGCACCTGGGTGATGCTACTGAACTTTCACTGCCACTATCAATGGCCACGAAAACATAGATCCCGTGAGGTTCGCCCGCTTCTAAATTAGATAAACATCGGTGAACAGAAATTAATTATGCATTGCCAGACACCTTGCATCGTTGGGTTTTATGATGGTTGGTATCATTTTTCAAAGTCGACATGAAAGATTCGACCTTTACGATTTGACTATGCACATTTGGTAAGGGGAAAACAAAGTTTAAGATGATGATCAACCTTATTGTAACGAATTAACATAACAGAGGATTTATTTTTTATTTTTCCTACGTGGCAGAAGGCACCAGTTAATATTGTGTATCAATCTATAATAGCAAGTTTTAATTTAAGTTAATCTTCTCTTAAACTGCACTTTTGGGTTTCATTGGTGATGATTATCGTCAGTCTAAAGCATGATTTCAAACTCCTAAAAGGCTGGTAAATCAGTGGGGGGTACGTACGCCCTAAAATTTGTTGTGCACCCCATGTGCCCCCCAAATGAGTTTCTGGTGTGACATGCGACACACACTGTCAAAAAATTTTATCTTATTCCTACCTGATCCATCTTGATAATCATACAATTTATAATTTACTGAACATCTTCTTAAAGTGTAATTAAAGAGAGCGTTTGTTACACTGTGAGTTCGATGTAGTGGCGTAACGGAACTTGTGGTGGCCCTTAGGAGATTTTCGTCGGGGAGTCTACCCGTTAAGACTTAACCCCCCTTAGTTTAGACATACATTTCAAAGCTTCATAGCTGGAGACTGGAGGTTGAAAATGACCAAAACTTTGTAACATTTCCCCGAAATAAACATTCGCAACTCACATGAAATTAATATCATATTTCAATTCAACAAGAAGAAAAATATAAATCCCGTATTATTTCATGTGCAAGATCTAGTTGATGTAGACAGTACAATATTGATTTTATTGTCAAGATTGAACGCGTTACTTTACTATATCCAGAGCTACAAACATGCCAAGTAGCAACGAAAAATCTTTGAGTAATACTAACGAGATGACATATTTCAGTGGGGTCCCCTTTGAGGTCGAGGGGCCCTTAGGAGTTACTCTAACCAGAGACATTAGTCCGTTACGCCAGTGGTTCGATAAGTTTGGTAATACCTTCCCACTTTCAGTCACCTCCCATCAGATTTTCCACACAGGTTGCCTCAGAGGTCAGGGGATAAGTCTGGTGAGCTTGGGAACTGCAGCTTTGTCTGCGAAAAGACCTTTCTTTACTTGTGTATCTTACAAAATAACCGAGAATAGAGGACACCGTTGAAGTAGCTGATAGAAATTTCTAATTTCTGACCGTCATAACATATTGTTATAATTAACAAAAATGTATGGTGTTGTCAGCCTTCACCATAAATATTCCTAGCTTCTGCTTTCGCTTTTCTGAATTCTTGGCGTAGTTTCTGCATGAGGGAGGAGCAGAATCACATGTTGAGTAGGACCGGAGATGCGCTGTCAATGAGATTGTCGTGGCCATCTCACGCTGATCACTAATGATTACGAAAAAGTTTATGAAGACCCGAACAAAATCCGTAATTCAGATCTTAACCCTAACCCTAAATCAAACGTAAATTGTGACCCTAGAAGAGCCAAGGAAAACAGAAAAAAAAAATTTGAAAGACCTTCAATAAAGTGACCACGACCATGATTCGAACCTCGCTCGTGATTACTGAACAGCGTTAGACCTTGGTACTAACCATTAGTTACACTACACCTGTACTCATGCACCGCTGACATAGTAGTAGAAAAAATATAGTAGGAGTAGTATGCTATGTTAAGCTACTCTTACACGCTGCAATTTTTGGTGCAACTTGTGTCACGAAAAAAAATTGTTGCACGACACAAGTTGCAGGAAAGGGTGTTACACGTAAGAAAATAAATGCAACTTTCCAAAATATGTTGCAGAAAGTAGAACCAATTTCTACTTTTGATGGGACTTGCAATTTTGAAAAACAAATTGCATGAAGAGGTGTTACACGCTAAAATACGTCGTGCAACTTGCAACAGTTTTTTTTTGCGACACAATTTGCAGCAAAAATTGCAGCGTGTGACAGTAGCTTTAGTAATCCGTGATTTTGTGGATTTCATCAATATTACTTTCGAAACGCAGCACGAAAGATTTCACTGGCAACATAGTGAGTGGTTGATGACGTCATTTGTATAATAGTCTTCAACAAAAAAAGGAAATGTTTGCATAAAGATCAGGCACACATAGACGAATATGATATTCGCCCCCGAAGAACAAAATTACGTGTATATCTATGAACTAGAAGAAGTAACTGGCGTCTTCTTGTGTCGAATGATCATTTGGTTGTACTTGTATCCGAAAAAATCCATCATATGCAGAGCTGCCAATCATCCTCGATACCGGAAACCTACGCCGAGTATTCTTGGTTGGCGACTTAATCTTATTCACATCCTAGCGGCTGGTAAATTTCTACCTCTCAAGAAGCATATGTATTCATGTTCTTGCAGGTTTTTTCGAGTTAAATCAGATTAAACAGGTTTAATCGTATCTAAACACTTTCGACATTTTCAAAAGGGCAAAAGTTACGATTAGAGGTTGCATCTATGGTATGCAAATAGAATGACACATTCAAATGTGATGCGAGTAACGGACAAACGGGGTTGACCAGCGATTAAATACTTTGTAAATTGTTCCATCCTATAGGCACGTTGTTAATTCTATTTTTATATTACAGGAACACTTAAGTACGTTTCTAGATCAACCGCCGTAGATATAAATAGATGTAAATTAACTTTAGAGAAGAAACAAACGCCGCCAGCTGTCTGGAACGAATCGAAAGTTAATTGATATTCTAAACCCACACTTTCTAAACCAGCAATATCACGAAACACAGATAACTTTATAAAATTAAAAATGAACCTAAAATTGCAAAAACGGTATTTAAATGAGCCATATAATATGAGCTAAACATTATTGCAAGCTCATCATCAGATAAAGTTGCTAGGACAAATTATCAAGGTTTATATATAAACAGGGGATGACATCCCATTAATTGGGATGACATTGCTGAGACTGGGGAAGAAGATCGGAACTACCATTGTTTAACAAATAAATGCAATAAAACAGTTTCGACTGAGAAATGACGTTTAAAAATCTTTAAAAATACTAGTCGGCAAATAATTTAAAACAAATTTCAGAAAGTTCGTATGATTTCGGTCTATGGTATTGACGTTTATGATAAAAAATCTCACATCGGCTGTTGCATATCGTAAAAAAATCTTACATCACGGGTGGTTTTTTTGGGAGGTTTCGAGTGTTATCCTCCTGACAATTGCAATCGAATAGAGTGACTTACAACTGTATAACGGTTGTACCATTTGTACAAAAGTAATATGGTCCAGTAGTTTCGTGAGTTATCCGTTCAATCGCATGCTTCAGGATGAAAAAATTCGCTGAAAAATTACCCGTGTAAACAGCCCTTAATACACACTGCGATTAGTCGAGTCGATTTCTAGTTTAGGTACTACGGAAATATCATCTGCGACTTAGCACAAAAATATGAAGGAAAGGTTTCCTTATCCGACTTCCGAACACTAGAGAAGTTATCAACCAAGAAACGCAAAGC
>JBAHVQ010000496.1:626611-641402 GCA_036872915.1 Nanipora kamurai | reverse complement strand
TTTATGAAAGCTACTCTTTTGGGAGGTCCATCATCCATTTTTGTATTTCTTGATAGATGTTTGTTCATTTATAAATGCTTTCCTTTGATCCCCTTGAGTGAGTATTAATTCCTTCCCAGGTGATAGACTATTAGTTTATCAATTAGACTAAGCCCCCTCTCCTCCTTTTCAATGTTGCTGTCATTAAAAGGTTTTTGCAAAGCGCTCTAAAACGAACTGAACAAGTCATTCGTATAAAACTTCATTGAAATTGGAGAAGGAGGCGCATAGATACGGGCTTTTTAATGTTTCTTGGCCGCATTTCAAAGAGGTAATGCAATTTTTTCATGGTGTCCCAAGTAATTTCTCCAACGGTTTTAGTTCATACATGACGCCTTCAGTAGTTAACTGACGGTATAGATGTGTGAGTTTCATAATGAAGACATTAGAAAGTAGTTGCAAGTTAAGTTAGAATAGGTTCAAATATTTTAATTAAGCTGACTAAGTAGCGTTTTTTTCTCCTCAGAAATTTACTGTGCATTACTGTAAGTAAAAACGCTCTACCTCATCCCAAAAGTGATATTAAAATGCTTGAACAACCAAATTTGTTGTATTACTAAATCTTTTTTACAGTCAACCATTGAAGGGAAGATAACTACGGAAAGATATACTTTAAAACTTTCCTGTTTTTAATATTGCCGTACAGCAAAGGTATTTACGGAATCTTTTTATATTATTTTTAGGAGGCTGCTGCGGGGTAACTCCTTTGGACATTCGAGATATCAAAAATGTCCTGGAAGAATGGACAAAAATGTCGTGACAAAAGCAGATATTTTGTCCTCACAAAATAGTGAATCCATAAAGAGGCATTACTAGCTATTATATAGCGATTTACGTACTCAACTGCAACGAAATTTAAACAATGAATTTCATTATTACAAACGAATGATGGCATGCATGTGACTCGGCTTTAATACAGTAGCCAGATTACTGTAAAATACACTCAGAAGAATTGCTTGAGATTGAGAAGACTAATTTTTGTGCTACAAAAAGACCACCGAAACCTAAATAATGATTTTAATGGACAGTTTTATCGCTACGATATTACTTCAACTGGATGGTAGCAACGTCTGTCGTCTAAATGCGTGCGCAACAGTGAATTAAACCTCAAAGAAAAGATATCATTCATAACTACAAGACTTCTTCGTCATACACGTAAATAAATTGGATGTAATTTCAATACAGCATGGTTATCCTTAACAAAAATAATTGAAGAATAGGAAAGTTAACACCAACAGGCGAAACAAGCATTCAGCGTGTACGTTAGTCAAATGAGAAAAGGACGGCCGAAAAGACAATCGCTGAATAACAACATAATAACCATCCTTGGTTTTAATGAAACACTTTGATAACTCAGAACTACAGCAATGTAGTTTAGGCATTCTTAGACACCACATTTGTGGGTGCCATTTTTTAAATTATAATGGCAAAACGGAGTTTGGCCAAATAAAATTAGATAAACTAGCAAAACACCATGTATAAATTAGTCTGTTGTAGCTTTTCCACCTTAATCGTGCATTTTCTACAAGCGCATCAACTGTAGCAACCACAAATGGACGCACATTGCAGAGGAAAAGGTCACATTCCGCGTGTTGAAGAGGGCGCCTACTGGGTCCATAGGGGATGGCCGTCCTCTTCACCCCCTCTAAATTCGCCGGTGGCTGCAAGAGGGCGGGAAGACTTGAAAAAAACAATGTTACGTAATGCAATTGAACATAAGAATGATTAACTTGAACAACAAAATGCTTACGAAACATGTGAAGTACCTCGTCTTAACATATGATATAAAAGTATAGTGCTTCGGAGGCAGTATAGGACGGCGTGTATTAGACCAAAATGCTCGGGAAAAATTCAAGAGGGAAACGTAAAATGACATAAAATTAGGTTATGCTTTTATAGGGTTAAAAACACGTGACAAAATGATGACCTGTACGATTGAAAAATGAACGAATTTTTGTAATAAATTTTTTACCGTATTATTTAAAAAGTTAAATGCCTGGCATTTAAATTTTGGTCAAATTCATTTTTTGAAAAAAATTACATCTCATAGAGAACACTGAAAATGGGATTTTAGAGCCTAAAGAATTTAAAATATTTTTGGAATAAATTTACTGAAAATTCCGCCCGTAGTTTGAAGGCTGAGGATTCAAAGAAGCCCCAATTCTCTCAGTTCCCAATGGGAATTCTGGGGATTGAGAGTGCTTCTGGTCTCTAACAGTCAAAGTTCATTCTGTTTCTTTTGGATAAGTGATTCCATGTTTTTTAAAAATACAGTTTTAAATGTCTGATTTCCCTACTTTACATGGACCGTGGAGCGTTTTTCGAAATTCCGAGGGCAAAAATACAAGAAGAGTCGTATAACAATTTCTTCTTCTTAATTGCAATTTTTTTTTTGTTTTCTCTTTCTTTCTTAAGTTTTTTTCCTGATGTTGAATGTTCACCAATTTAAAAAGAAATCAATTATTTTTGTCAATAAAATGTGATGACAGCGCGAAACCAAACGCGTGTGTTATGGTAAAAACGTTCTACCGGAATGAAATTAGGTGCTTTGATTTAGTTAAATGTTTCTATGAACGATTAAGGAGGCTCCATACTGTTTCCCGAAAAGTGGAGAGTGCACTTTGGAGACCTAAAAACCTATGCATAAACAGTAAGAAGAAGAATTCTAAATGTAATACATAGAAACACACTTTAGGCGTCCAAAACTTGCATTCTTTACTCTTCAGGAAACTGTATCCCTCTTGGTGGTCGTATGCTATGACGTAAAAAAAAACGAACTTGCTTTTTGGGAATATAATGTCCTGTTAAGCCTTTTCAGTTTTCGTCCATGGTTCTTCAAGTTTTCGAAGACCCTGTTCATATGAACAGAACCAGCCGGGATAATTCACTTCCGGGAGATATTTCTTAGCCGATCTCATATGAGAATATTACCATAGTTAATTTATCATTAAAGGTTCAAAATAATACTACGAATCAATTTGTGGATACTGAACATTGTCTGGTTCATGTGGTAGCTTGGTATATATTAGACGACAAGCGAACGTTCGTCAAGCTCGTAATTTCGGAAAAAAACGACTTTTGACCCATACGATTTCTGAGATTACGGGCTTGACGAACGTTCGATTGTCGTCTGATATATATAGAAAGCTCCCACATAAACAAGACTGCTGTTCAGGATTCAGTATTGTCATAATTGTTATCATATCGTGGCTTCCGCTAAGGCAGCACACAGGCGAACCTGCAACGTAGTTCACAATCTGAGACTTGGTAGCTCAATGGTTAGAGTGTCTCACCGGTCATAAGAAGCTTGTGGGTGCGATTCTCGTCTAGGGCTGAGGAATCGTTTTTCTGAGATTGCGAGCATGATGAAGTTTGCTTGTAGTCTCGTACATAACCAAGTTCCCACAATAACAAGACTAGTGTCCAGCATCCAGTAGAACCGATTAGTGTTGTCGATTTCATTCGGCAAGCCGGGCTTTCCCGGTTGGTTGTATTCGTATGAAGAAAAATCAGCTCCGCTTAACAGGGAACCCCGCTAGATCAACCGAGGTTTCGCTTTACCGGAATGGACCGATTCTTATATGAATGCGATCTGAAAGAAATATAATTTTTAAAGGCGGTGTTATCCCGATACAACCGGGCTAGCTCGGCTCATGAACTAGCCCTTAGTTCTTTGGTGAATATCAGTCCGTTGTATTTTTGACCTCATCGCGGGTTAATTTTCAATATTTTTAGAATATTTTTAAGGTTAAAAAAATCCCTTTGGAAATTTGATCCACAATCTGGCACAAAAATGCAACGACTGGTAATCGCTAAAGAGCTAAAGAAACATGAAAAAAATTTTTTTTCGTAGGAAGAGAAAGTGAAACTGAGGCGCTAATCTGTATAATTTCAAATTCAATGTTCTGTGTAGGGCAGTTTCAGCCAGTGCAGGTTAGCTACATCCCTTTAGAGTATATAAAAAGTGTTCGGGTGAAGAGTAGTCTGAATTGAGTTATGGTACGGTTCATACCACCTCGCTTATTGCACTCACTAAGCTGGTCGTAGCACCTTACCAACTTTGACAAGGTTCTGTAGCATCTATCCCACCTGAGCAGGATATCATCCGCCAGGAAGAACCCTGTCAAGCATGTTTCTTGTGAAACCACCACCTCACGTTAGGAGGGTGCCCGGCAAGAGCGTGGTTGACCTTCGTCTCAGACCTTCCCAAGGGCAGTTGGCAGGAATTAACTAATTCCACGGTTGTAACCCCTTAAGCGAGCATTTCACCCGAACGTTTAGTACGTATGTCACAAATCTATTTAAACAGGAAACCAACAGTACTTATTCCAATTGTGGGAACGTGAGCACTCTGAGCATGCGCTCAATGTTTATCGTAAATTTTAAATGTGAGAATTGTTCAAAACTGTTCGGTTTTTTGGCATGTTTCACATACGCTGTTGTATTTTTACGATTCATAAAGATTTAGACTAGTCCGTTGAGAAAGCTCTTAGTAGTAATCACGTATTGGTTGAGTTTAGTAGCCGTCTGCATCTCACATTTTTTTATAACTAGTATGAATCAATTCTTCCCCAGTATGAAGAATGCGTAGCAAATATTTCTATCTTGGTGTCCTACTGCGAACGAAAGATATGCTTCGAAACGAGTTCGTCATCCCAATGATACATAAACCACCAATAATATAATATTTCGGTTCGTGTACATTTTAATAATTAATGATAGAACATGAATTTGGACCTCACGTACTATGACTGTCGAGGAACAAGATACGCTAGGAAGAGTACTTGCTATTTATCTTTTCTCTCCTCTTGTATGCTAGTGCTTTTTTATGTAAATAATCACAGCTTACATGCATTTGCATACGAATAAATTCCTTCACCTTAATTTGACTAATTTCAGATACTTTGAAATGATTTTAACCTTTTGCTTTTATTACCACTATATATTTCTATATTAGATTGTGCACATCGATTTTACACTTTTTTAACTTGATCAGACAAAATGACTTATCAAGTGAGAGAACTGTATTAAATTCATTAACCGAAGGCTAATAATATTCAGTGAATAAGAATGACAGACAGCCTGCGTAGTTTCGCTCTTACACAATGTTTCTCATGGGAATGTTTTCTTCTTATCCACCTTTTTTTATTTTCATCTTGCATTTATATGATCAACAAACCATCTGTCATCATCTTGTTTAACGTGTATCATCTTCTATAGTTTTGTCCTATTAATTTTGACCAATGTAACTGGAGTATCCTCTTTATTGCTGTTTATATACTCCATGACATTTCGCTTGCCCTACAATAAGGTACCTTCCTTGAGTTGTATGTGCTTTAATTTACCATCTGTTGGTAAAATGAGAGAGTTATAGCAGTACAAAAAACTTAAATATCAACATTTTAAACTTTAATCAACATTGGATACTTTCAAACTGCCGTATATATATGTATATTTTTTTTTTCAATCGGACTATCATCCTAGTGATGGGTCATCCGGTAATGTGACTAGACCTCAAATGAAAATTTCATTAAGAGCATTTAAAACGTAATTTTGCATTTTTGGTGACACGACATTTTGACTAATTGGAAATATGTTATTTCTGCGATATTATTCAATGTAGTCATATGAAACTTACGTCTTTGTTCCCAGACCTCTCACGTCTGTAAGATATTCTTTGTAAGTTCATGATAAATCAGACATGTTGCCTTCAGCATTCTATAAATCTTGTTGGAGAAAAAACGTAATATCTTGCTTTATGATGGCATCAGATGCATCAGATGTATCACTACAAGGAAATTTTAACATGAAACTGTTCACTTTCGTAAGAATTAAACAACTGTGTAAAGTTTCAAGAGATTTCGTTGAATAATTTGGCAGATATAACTTACTTTCCAGTTACTCATAATGTTGTATCACCAAAATGACTTCACTGGTCGTCCATTTGCATAGGTAGGAGGCATCAAACAAACAAAAATATGAGATGAGAAACTGTAATAAAACATAATAAACTTGTGCCATTGGTTACTCAAATAAAAAAGAAATGCCTCTTAAAATAAACGCAAAGCCACTGGAATGATCTGTCGGAAAATCTGAAAACTTGCCCGCACTATTGGAGATGTCCAACGGCGCCTCTATTAAATTGACAATTAAATTGACTCATATTTTTGTGTATAGAGCTGTCAATAATCATGCACAGTATGTTGATACTGTATATCAGCGAACGGATAAAAGAGACGGTTAATTTAAGAAAGAGAGGTTAGAAGTACCTACAGCTTCTACTACTTTACACTCTTTCAGATACTAAACGATTTACTGTGGACCAAAGGCGTGAAACTTCCGAGTAACAACGAACACTCTTTAGTTATCTTACACATCCATATTTCTCTAACTTCCGAGATACTGAGCAAAGTTTGAGACGTCGATATAAAACATCGTTATTACGATTATATGTAATGTTTACAAAATGATTGGCCGTTCTGTATCAGAGTATACAGACATGAGGTGGAGCCGAGAATTTTTATATCCCGATGCAATTGATCAATACCGACCAGACAAAATGGAAATACCAGAGATATACGTTATTTGTGGTTTCACATTTAAATTTTAAAAGCATATATGGTAGATTTTAGAAGTAGCAAAAGCTAAAGGTAGTAAAAAGGAGTAAAATTAAACGTTCACCAGCTAGTTTGTTCTTAATCGAGCTGTCTTTAGTTCTTCTATGTTTGTAGTTATTATTTCCGGCATTAACTCATTAAAGTCCAAGGAAATAGATAAAATAGTTCAAAAACTTTTGCTGAGCTTTGTCTCATAAGTAACGAACCATGACACGATTGAAAATTTTAGCTCTGGCTCATCCAGTGCTTACAAAGAAATCTGTCAAATAGTGTATGGAGGAAATTTTTTACATGACGAAAATTTCAATCCAAGTGGCTTCCGGGAAAAATGAACTAGCAAACAACCCATCAGTTTGTCATTTATGGAGGTAATTTTCCGTCTTTTTAAGGCCTTATTCGGCTTAATGATTAAAACTGTTTTCTCAGATTGCTCACTACTAAAATCCCTTAAAATAATGACATTAGTTTAAAGTGGTTAGGAAACTAGGCACGAACTAAAGAGAATCAAAATTCTTAAGTTTGTTCCGGATGTTATCCATTCTTTGGATATCTAATCTATGAAATTTCGAGTGGAATTGCTAAAACTCGAAGGAGCTGGGCAGAAATTCTATCCTAGATAAACATCTATAAACATCGCTTATTTCAATAACTAAAAATAAAATTATATTATATTTGATGTAGGAAATTTTCGAGTGTCAGTATGATATACTTTGAGACCTAACCGGGACCAGTTGTGAAAACCAGTTGCAACTCTAGGGCTGCCGGCTGGGAATCGAACTCACGACCGTGCGAATCTAGTGCAGTGCTCGACACCCGATTCTCCGTATTGTGATTCTTCACTAGATTCTTATTCTGGATTCTTGATTCTTCACTAGATTAGTGCACTAGATTCTTCAGTACTCTGCACCGGATTTATAGACGGAAACGTGAAATTTTCATGCTTTTGAAACGTTTTTGGAAAAAAAAAGACGTTTTTGAAATGTTTTTCAATGTTTTTGAAACTGACGTCTTCTTTGCTTTGTGCTTTTAAGGTAACTTTTGAGAAAAAGTGAGGGGCTAACGTCCACCAGCGTCCCTGACAATTGCGCCAAACACCATCATTAAAGGTTCGAATTATGTAATATAAAAAAGCTCGGACATTTAATTAATATTTTTGAAAATGCCGCAAAGTTGGACAAAATTGAAAGTATATGAATACACACAGGTGAAATTCTCAAAAAATAAACAGATAAACGTTAACAAGACTATCAGGTGCAGTCAGGTAAACTTGCTGGGAGTAGTTTATCAGGAAAAGTCTACTAAAGATCGATCATTTCAATGGTTCCTGTCTTCCTGTTCTTTTCTTCATTTTTTCGCTTTTCTTCTTCCTCGTCAGCATCCACTAAAATTATTTTAGAATCTGAACTTTCTCCATATTTCTCCTTTCCAGTATTTTTCTTATGTCTATCTGTTAACTCAGTAGCATCATCTTCCTCAGTTTTGCGCTTCGACTTTTGAATAGTGGCGTAAACTGGAGAGTCCACTTTGTCTCTGTCTTTGTTTATGGTGTCCTTTTTCTTGGTCTTTATTAACGTTCCTTGCTTGGGTTCTTCTGGAATGTAAGTGTTGTTGGAGGAACGATCCATTTTGAAGGTTCTGTCCCCGTCTATGCTATCTCGAAATTCAACACCGAATCGGATCTTTTCATTAGTTCGCCTGCAAAACGACCATATTATTTTATATCAGTTTTTTGTGACTGACCTCTTGTATTAACTCACAAGGTCTACTTTAAAACTAGTATATTTCTAATCATTCTGTAACTCGAATAAATCTATATACTTCACGGTGATGGTAAGCAGCGCACTTTTTTTCGAATTCTTGTTAATTATTCTTTTTTGTTTTGAGTTGTGATTTTGTTCTCCGATAGTAGAATCATTATTTTTTAGCAGGAGCAGATCCAGGAATTTCTGAAGAAAAGGCGCCAATAAGGCTTTGTCCATGAGCCGGCCGAGCAACATTTCAGTACCAAATCCAGCAGCTGCTACAGTAACCAAGGAATGTTCTGGAAAGGAAAGCTCCATTGTATGTGGGAAGAAGTTCTAAGATTTTAGAATTGTATCACTTTGACGAACCCAGTCATCTTTCAAGAACTACAACCTGTTTGGATCACATGTTTTAGGACTTCCCTCACAATCTAGCCTGTTTTAATACCATTTCATAAAATGCCAACCTTATGTTCAGCTTACATTTATTTTGTTCCTCAGAATTACCCACGCCAGTAACTTTAACATTAGACATTTAATATAACAAGAAAACAAGAACAGTAATCAATGTTGATTTAAAATAACATTTTTAGAACTACCAAACAATGCTTCCATCGGCACAATTGTAATATATATCTCAACTGTAACTAAGTAAAGTTATCAACAAGCAAGGATTCTCACTGTTACAGAAACTCGAAGACTCCAAACATGTAGAAACAATTTTAAGTCATTTAACCAACCTTTCAAGAAGCTTGAGAAGACGTCTCATTGTAAGTAAAAGAATCAACAGGAGTAAAAGAAAACAGAAAACAAGAGCCAACAGGATTATGAACGTGATCAGCAAATCTAAAATGAATTAAGGTTAATTCATTCGCGCGTTGTTTTTAATATTGTTTAGTTAAGGGAAGTACGACATAAAATATAACAAAACCAAAGCTAACGGTACAAAGATCACTATTAGCGATAAATTAGAAATCATCAAATGGGTCGTTGGCGTCAAAATCCTCAAATCCAAATCATTAAATTTTTGCCTTATTTATATGTCTTACTGACTGGTACGTGTTCCAGGAATTCGTCGAAAATTTCCGATTGATTCCTTATTTCATTCTTGACTTCCTGCGTTAACAGCATTTAAACAGAGCCAAACTTTGCATCTTTTCTAAGTACTGTGAAAAGTTGCATTTTTCACCAAGTATAGTGTATAAGACTGAGCTTTAGAAGTGAAGTCTAAAGTATTCTGAAGCTAGTTAGTTTTTTCCTGCCATGTCGGTATACAAATTTTAAGGGGATCCAATAGGAAAAAAAATTTCTTCCTACACTTTCATAGTACGAAACTGATCTTTTGGTATGTTGTTAGGCTCGTTTCCCTGACAAAAAGAATATATTGTTGCAAAGTATTTTTGTCATGGTTTCCAGAATAATGAGCCTTATACGATGAAATTCATGCGATTTTGTAAACATGATTATTACATAAGATTAGTAATAAAATCATCGAATAGCTTTCATTTACTAACAAACAACAATGTTTAGGTTTTGAACTAAAACTGTTTGCATTGAACCTTTTTCAACAGTTTTACAGACCAAGTATTAAAGGACAATTTGATGACACGCACGAAAACTGTCGCTGCTTCAAAACTATTCAATAAAATTTAATTATTTTAGTTCAACCCCTAGAATTAAATATGCTGAATCTGTCATGAAAATTTCATCGCGATAGCTTTGGTACTTCATTAGTTATCTTGCATGCAATATACCGCAATGGGATTTTCGATACGCTTAGACAAATTGATGCATTTTTCAGTGAATAACTACCGAAGTTCAATAAAGGAGACGTCGTAGATGGTTTATTTATAATAATAAGTCTCCTTTATTGAACTTAAGTAGTTATTCACTGAAAAATGCAGCAATAACGCGAGAATTAATTTAGGGAACACTTATATTCATTATGGTTTTACCCTGAACGCATAACAATGTTTAATTGGTTTACTTCATTATTTCATTGTTCCATTAAATTGTTGGGTATAAGTTATTAATATATGCAAAAACTTTAAAGCCGTTTTTCTAAGCGTATCGAAAATCCCATTTCGGTATATTGCATGCAAGATAACTAATGAAGTACCAAAGCTATCGCGATGAAATTTTCATGACAGATTCAGCATATTTAATTCTAGGGGTTGAACTAAAATAATTAAATTTTATTGAATAGTTTTGAAGCAGCGACAGTTTTCGTGTGTACCATCACATTGTCCTTTAATATTTGGTCTGTAAAACTGTTGAAAAAGGTTCAATGCAGATAGTTTTAGTTCAAACCCTAAACATTGTTGTTTGTTAGTAAATGAAAGCTATTCGATGATTTTTATCACTAATGCTTATGTAATAATCATGTTTACAAAATCGCATGAATTTCATCGTATAAGGCTCTTTATTCTGGTAACCATGTCAACAATACTTTGCAACAACATATTTTTTTTGTCAGGGAAACGAGCCTAACAACATACCAAAAGATCAGTTTCATACTATGAAAGTGTAGGAAGAAATTTTTTTTTCGTATTGGATCCCCTTAAGGTAATGTAGTGGATGTATGTTAATCAAATAGCGTTTTGATGTCTTAATTAATTTAAGATATTTGGGTTATCGGTATGTTTTCGCCAATTCTGACAAAAAAAGGGGAAGAAATCGATGTCAAGCAAACAAACTGACAAGTGTATTTACAATATGAATTCATAAACATTTCTTTTAGCGACCCTTTCAAATTAGAAAAAAAATCTGATATTCCATTTCTTAATATTCTTTGGAGATAAGTTTAAGACACAAAATGCAGCAATGCTTCAAATGATTTGTTTGACCTTTGTGGCCCCTATAAAAAAGCCAGGCGACCTACCATCTCAATCTTGAAATTCTTTACTGAAGTTTGGAATTTTTAATACTTAGTTTACGAAGGTATTTTATCTTATATTGGGTAAAAAGCTACTGGGGATTTAAATTTATCAACTTTTCTGTGCCAAGTTATAAGAAAGTTTAACTTACCATCGTCATTTATTATAAGCTTTTCTCCTGTAGCAATAAGAACGACACTTGTCATTGATAACGCAATTACAATCATTATTATTATTTTTATTATTTTTATTATTGTTATTATTAATATTATTATTATTATTTAGACTTTGACGCAGTGAATTTTAATCGGTAACTGGACTACTGTCAGGTTAATTCGAGTAGCTTTAGGTAGTAAGCTTCTTCCTTCTGCCTTTATTTTCTAAAATTTTCCTGATAATTCTTCTTGTTATTACAAAGTAAATTGTTATGAACTATAATGAATATGAACTATAATATATTACATTCAATTCTTAACTAATGGAAATAGTTACACTCGTTGGTTTGGTAAGTATAACATTTTCACTTTTGTGTGAGGTGACAAGACTATTCCATCGTATAGGCAAAACAGATAACTAAACATACCTACGTTCTTTTGTATTTTACTGTTAGCTTAAGTATCTCCTTGCGCTTAATCTTGTATAGGATTAATCTAACACTTACCCAAACACCCATACAGCTCTACTCGCATACAGATTTGGATGTTCCACTCAATAGGATGAATTCTCACATATCTTGCTTTGATTGTTCGGTTAAACGAATTAGATACCGATGAAAAAGCATTGGTGTTTCCCTCAAAAATCTAAAATATAATCGAATATTACGAAATGAACTAACATAACAGATAAGGCAAAAATACCGCGTTTCTCTTAACAAATGCTCACTCTAAACTTGTTCGGACCGGCCTTTATTTGCTTTATAAAGACGGAGGATTTGGAAATCTTTGCTACTGATATCTTCAAAACTACTTGACAAACCATTAAAAATGTAACAGACTGACCATGACCTAAGTCATAGTTACACATGGATCTTATTAAATACGTAAGTTTTCATTTGTAAATCAAATCAACGGTATTTATGATTGCTTAGTACTTTATTTATCTTTAGTTTTTTCATTTTATTAGTTAATCGTATAACAGAACTAACTGATCACTTAAAAGGATACTTTCTTAAGCAAATAAGAAAATCAAAAAATTTAAAAAAATTGATCTTTTGCATAGTTTATTGTTAAAAAACACTATAAATTTTTGTTCTCTCTATTTACAGCTGATTTCTTTCAGTAAAAAAGCAAATGAAGCTTTTATAAAACTTGTGAAATTTCAGAGATAAGTCTATTTCTGTTGATTATCACACTTGGTCTGGGGTTTTAGAGTGTTTGTTAACCTTCAATAATGATTTAAAATTCATACATGATTAAGCTCTTCGATAACAATGTATAGTCATACCACAGCGTTTGTTTGCCTGGGTTTCGTAAAATTAAACCAAGATCCATCTTCTGTTCGGAATGAAACATAATATTTCGAGACCCAATGTTTATATGGCTCTCTTCCTCGTCCTTGCGTCGCGATACCAGTTATTTCACTTTCAACCTCTGTAACACATAATTAGTATCATCTTATTACATCCTCCCATAGAAATTGGTGACACATCTTTGAATTGTCATATAAAGGATCAAGAGAACAGCTACAACTTACACTGGAAAGAAAGCTAAAAAAATTAACCAACACAGAGTCCAGTGACATCCCGAGGGAAGAACCAGTGAGTCTCGTGGAATATTATTAAGTTTTATGTACTATTTACAACATGAGCGGCCGTGTTGTATCGGATATACAAACTCGAGCCGAAGGCGAGAGCTTGTCATATTCGATACAACACGGACGCGAATGTTGTAAATGTCTTGTGAAATTCATGTCAAAGTGTTTATTTTAACAATTTAAGCTTTTAAACATTCTATTGGGAGTATCAAAGGGAAAAATGTAATAATAAAACCTAAATTTTGATGTTGATGTCAACTTATCCATCTGTATGAATTGAGAAAGATCTGTATCATTTGATACAGAATACTAATAACTCTATTAGTATTCTGTATCAAATGATACAGAAGACAGTAGATCTTTATCGTGTTTACAAGGGTTATCACATGTTATAAAGCAGGAGTTTTGATTGCTCATTGTGCTACTGAATAATTAATGAATTTCACAAGGTACTCGAGTTACTGTTCTCCCACTTTTTAGGCAGTTCTGCCAACAGTGCTGGTAATTATTTGTAATATATTCCAGTACCCAATGGTTTTGTATGTTTGTTCCGATCTTGCTGAATGTCACAATTAAGTCTAGAAAAATGATCACCAGGAGCCTATAATGTTTTTTAGCTTTTCGAAAGTCGTACCACATTTCGTATGTTTGGATTCCTATAGAAATACGTTTATTAGCTATTCAGAGCTTGCGTAACGATACATGTCATCTCATTAAACAATATCACTAAAGGTAAATATTACATGCACGGTGCAGTTTGGCACGGCTTTACCTAAATCTATTTCAAGATACTGATCTTGGCTGTTTTCCGCGGCACACCATCCAGACTTATTTGGAGGCTGATATTTTATGTTTAAACGACCACGAGCACCTTGAGATAAATCATCATAAGAAGATGAGGCCGATATTCTACTGTCAGGAATTACACCACTTTCAATTCCAACTGGGTTTTTACATTCTGCGAAAGTAGAACAAAAGTGTACAAATAAGTGTTAAAATTAGATTCAGTCGATCTAGCGGTTCCAGCAGTCACGCGCTGAAAGCTTTTTCAACCTGTTCGAAGCAGCTATAGTCACTTCTTCTGCTGCTGAGCAAATGGAGTTTTTTAGCTTATGAACAATCTTGTTAATATAACCATAAACAAGAGGACAGGTTTTGCACGAAAGATAGGAAACTGTCTTGATGTAGCCGATGAGTATCAGGGAGTGTATGCGTCCCGAGAAAATTTTGTATTTTACGATCTCCAGAACCGGCTGTATAAAAAGGTTATTAACTTTAATTATCATTAGTGTTTTATTTTAGCCAGTCAGATTCGGAGAAAGAGAATTTAACTACTTTTCAATCACCCGCCAGATGATTAAATTGTGATCAAATTTTATTCAACTGGGCCCTGAAGATTGTTTACAAAATTCTACTGACACTAGATTTAACGTGAAACGGATTGTAAAATATATGTCTGTCAGGACTTAATCTTTTGAAAGACGTAGATAACAACTTTTTGTACGGTTCAATGGAATAAACTTTTTTATTAAACTTTTATAAAAGTTTCAAACTGTTCTGTTGAATTGACATATGAAATAAAAAACATGGGTGACAGGGTTTAATTAGGAGTTACAGGAAATTTTATGCATATTAGAAGCATATTACGAGCTGTCCTGTAATTGCCATAGTAACACAATCCTCAGGGTAATGGTTCTGAAATACAATTGAAACACTGCACATCCATCCATGGATAGCGTTAAGTTGTCGCGAGAATATCTCGTGC
>JBAHVQ010000496.1:607711-626511 GCA_036872915.1 Nanipora kamurai | reverse complement strand
TCCAGTATCAACACGTGGCTAAAATGAAGCTATTTGTTTGGCTAATTTCTTGATGAATTATTAATGAGTATGAGATAGGACGGTAACTATACAACACTAAACGACCGTACGAATGCTATTTACATACGTCAACTGCACAATTACGAATACAAACTAATAACAATTACAAACTATGTACAATCCCCATAAAGCTGTACGCTACAGTAGTATTGGATATTTTGATGATTTGAATTGTAAGATATTTTATATTTTTTTTTAAGCTTTAAATAGTTTTTTCTTCATAAAATATGTTACTTTTTAGATAACTTCTAAATATTTTTTAAAATTATGTTTTAGATGATTCTTCGTACCTTGTAATAAAAATATTTAAACACATCCTAATGAAAAACAAGCATTTTTATATTGTAATTGGTTGATTAGCTACGGTGTGAAAAGAAGTTTAAATAAACTTAAATTTTATCATTTACAAGATACCGGTCATTAACGTCTGATGGGATCAGTCGTTTTTATGTTTAACCATTTTGCATCTCATTAAAGATCAAAAAAATATCTCTGAACTTCTTAAATGTAACCGTAACAGAGCTTGAAACGACAATCGACCCTACTGTAAATATAACAAAGCTACTTCACAATGAAATATCTATTTGCCATGTCTCACCTTAGGAAAAGATTCCTATGTTTATTATCTAAAAAATTGGATCGCCAATTTGACCAAGCAAAGCAAAGTACGTTTAGGGACACCAGACACAAAAACCAATGGCATGAATATATACCTTGAGCATAAAAGATAACTTTGATTGATTTAGCAAACAGATTCCTTGAAAGGTCCCGACGAAGGATATGATTTGCATACATAGCTCAATTTTACTGCTCTCGTGGGTTGCATTGAACCGAGAGATTATTCTCAAGAGGAGTTTAGATGCAAAATAGAAAAACATATTGAACAATGAATGCGAGAATGGATGCACTTACAAGGAAAGTCAACAATCTTAAAACCGAGGAGTCTTGTAATTGCTAAAATATCCCGGTTTTAGCACTTCAGAAAGAAATCGGAAATTCAAAAGCTGAAAACGGAGAACTGAGAGACAGTGATACGAATATCTCGTACATAATGTCTGACCTAAATACTGAAGTAAAAGACAACGAAAACGAAAAGAAAGTCAGACTATGGCCCTCAAGCTCCAGCAATCGGACTTTGAAAACGCAAATAAAAAGTATTGTGTAAATAATATAAAAAATCTCGAGGAATCTGAAAATTATGTACCTAATGATCATATCAACAAAGAGCAAATTGAGACCCATGGTCATGCGGAAACACCCAACTGCTAAACACTAACATCTAATCTACGAATAAATTTTCCGTATTGAACACTGAAGATACAAACTCAGACCCAAAAGACGAAGAGACCGATAATACGGTTTGCCGTGCATCTCAAGTCATGGAAGAAAAGTAAAGCAAATCTCTGAAAATCACTTATTATCTGATAGAAGATTGCCTATTGACTCAAGACTAAAGATAACCATCCTAGGTGACTCTATGGTAAAGTATCTCAACCCAGCAAAGTTAAGACGAAGTCTCAAGGAAAATGTCCTTATCAAAACATTTCCCGGAGCAGGGATCGAAGATATGAAACACTATACAAAACCAACTCTAACTACCTCTCCAAACCATGTAATTGTACATACTGGAACAAACGACTTGAAGAAACAATCTTCTCGTGCCCCAGCAAAGAATATTCCGAGTTTAGGGCGACAAATTACAAGCGAATTTCCTGAGGCAAAATTTACAATCTCAAAAGGTGAGGGAAGTTAATGCTGCCATCTCTAAATTCTGCGAAGAAAACCACTGGGGAACTATTTCGCATAACAATATTGTTTAGAAGCATCTCAACCCCTGTGGTTTGCACCTGAATAGACAAGGTACGGCCGTAATGACATAAAATATTAATAATTTCTTTAAAAGTGAAAATTGTCTAGATATTAATTTTTCTATAGATAAGTCTTATTACAAGTCAAATACTTTAACGTTTTAGTTTTCCTTTTTGTTCGCAGATGACACCAACATGTCATGCCGAGGAGAGTCATCGGCAGGCATTAGACAGAACTTAAATACCGATCTAGATAATGTCTGCATATGGCTAACAGCTAATAAACTTACGTTAAATAAAGAGAAAACGGAGTATGTGATTATTGGATCGCGTCAAAAATTAGGCCTGATATCTTGTAATCCAAATGTAACTATTGGATACCAAAACATCAAACGGGTTCAGGACAAAAAAGTCTTGGGCGTTGTTGTTGATGAGCAGCTGAAGTGGAAAGATCATGTTGATTTACAATGTAAGAAAATTTCTAAAAATATAGCACTTCTAAGAAAGGTAAAAAAACTTCACTACTGAGGGCACACTCAAAACAATGTACAATGCACTAATATTATCCCCTATCACTTATTGCTCAAATGGTATTGCATGATGGTAGCAATACAAACATGAACAAGTTTTTCAAATTACAAAAAAGGCTGCTCGTGTGATAACAGGTTCTAGTTACGAAATAAGATCATCTGACATTTTCAAGAAACTAGACTGGGAACCACTGGAAATCACTTAACAAAAACGAGAACTTATAATGTCGTTTAAGGCAATTAGAAATTTGGCACCCAGCTACTTTGCAGAATTATTTCCTATAGCATACAATAATGAATATAGCATAAGAAGCAACAACAGAAAACTTCGTTTAACTGAACTTAGAACAAATTTCGTGAAAGCTAGCTTCTCTTACCGTGGTTTCTCATCATGGAATAATCTACCTTCTGAAATATTAGAAACTTATGATTGACTCTCTCTCTTGATTTATTCAAAAACGCATTAAATAAACACTTTAAAAATTTGATACATGTAAATTAGTTGATTTTTTGCTTAATGCTGAACACAAACTAAGTTCATGTGGGAGCTTGGTAAATATCAGACGACTAGTGAACGTTCGTCAAGCTCATTCTCCCAGAAAAGCGATTTCTGAGCCCTAGACGGGGATCGAACCCGCAACCTTCTGGTGACCGGTGAGACGCTGTAACCATTGAGCTACCACGACTCAGATGGTGAGTTAGGGTGCAGCTTCGTCATATGTACTGCCTAAGCGGAAGTCTCGATATGATAATAATGATGGAAATACTTAATGTTGAACACTTGGTAAATATCAGACGACTAGTGGACGTTCGTCGAGCTCATTCTCTCAGAAAAACGATTTCTGAGCCCTAGACTGGAATTGAACCCGCAACCTTCTGATGACCGGTGAGAGCGTCTCACCGAGGATGGAAAATTGAATCAATTAATGAACCGACAGTATCGTTTATTATTGGGTCAACAATATTATCCGGTAATAATTAAAGGCAGTGGTTGTTCACAACTGTTAGAACACGGGAAAATGTACTGATAGAACAGTTATGTTCATTATTGTAAACATGGTTATATGTTCGACCTTGTTTGCAATAATGGCTTCACAATGGCTCCACGTTGTGGGTTTTACGCGTTGGGTTGTACCAGGTTAATTCCAAGGAGCTAATTTAACACAAAAAGGAGTTATTCTGGGGCTAAACTATGTTCAGAATAACTCCTCTTGGAGTTAACTGAATTAACTCCTTGACAGCGACAGTATAATTATTTCAGATTTATTTGAGCCAGATTATATCATTTACCAATAATTTACGTGTTCTCAAGTAGGCCACAAAAGGAATGATTTTGTGGAGAAACTGTTGTTTTTAAGACAAAGTCAGGTTAAATCTATATATATATATATATATATATATAGATATATCATATGTTAGTCTTGATTTTCATCTTACCCAAGTTATACTTTGATGAAGGGCTTTTACTCAAAACATATTTTTTAGTTTAATTGAAATACAGCAGTACACCATCCTTACATTTCTTATGTATCATAAAACAGACTGCGCTGCGCCAATCCAGGTTAGTTAACGTGTCAATGAAATGAACAAGTAAGATCAGAAAAATAACATCGCTTTCTGTTTTTCATTATGTTTTCCGCCGAAAATATATATTCGCACTTCTTTTTACCTCAAGTTACGGTACAGAATTCATGGGTCACTTTCCTATTGTACAGTATAGACCGGTAAGTACACACAATTTTGACTCAGATTGGCAAGTCAATATGAAAAGTCTATCCTAGTCAGTTATTTTCGACTCATCGATCTAGTTGACTGGAATTACCCTTTTACTTCTCAATATCACAGCCTGACTGGTCTGACCTTACATAAGGATAGCAATTTGCTCAAATGTGAGTAGTGGGGTTTTGATCCTTAAAGATATCATGAAAACAAGCCGTTTTTCACCAAAAACTGTGAGTATCTGATTCTTTATTCCTCCACGTCGAGGACCTTGAATAACAAAAAAGATCTGAGGCATAAAGATTTGGCCCACTATTTACCAAATAATAGCTCACTTCCTTTTGGTCCCTAGAGGTTGCTAAATAACTTATCAATCGCATTAATATATTAATGAGGTTGAAATCAACTTGACAATCAATCTAAACCATCAATATTTTAAAGTAAGTTCATAGCTACAGCAATTCAAAAAATAACATCTAAATCTTTCCTTTGGCACAAATTTTAATTTCAAGTTTCATGAAGTAAAACAAGCGCTATAAAATATTAAGTAACCTCTCAGTCAAATCATTTTGATTTCTGGCCTCATGTAAAAATTTTGTCTTAAACTTCATCAAACGCCAATATAAGTCGGTCATGTACCTTAGGTCACGGTGTTTAACTCATTCAAGTCCGGGGAAATTGATAAAATGGTTCAAAAAATTTAGCTAAACGTTGCGCAACAACAAACGGTGACATCGAGCAAAGAGTTTTTTCTCAAAGTCCTTGGCAAATCAGATTTTGAGCAGCAAGATTTTCCAGGACTTTAAAAACCACTTTTTACAGAACTTTTCACGAAGATTAAAAAAAGTTGGTTTCGAATCGATGTTCGAACTGGATGGTGGGAAGTCAAAATGAAACTGTACACTGAGATCGGATACTTGAGAAGTTGGACCGCACTTTAGCGTTTGAGTTCGCCCTCGGGTTCAAGTATTACTTAAACACCTCGGCCACGGTAAATAGTCTTTACATAGGAAACGGTCTATCCAAGATAAAAAGAAATTACCAAATCGTGATAGAGTGGATTGCTAAAATAGCGCAATAAAAACTTGGCGGAAAGAACAAATTGTCATATGTAGAAGAGAAGGGAACCACTGCATGCGAAAAGATTGGAGGTGTGTGGGGCATAAATGAAATTGGTATTGGAGATAACACTCGCCAAGGTTCGAAAGAAGATAATATATAGCCTCGAGTTGACAACTTGTAAATAGAAGGTAAAATTTATTCTGTCTAAATGCTGGACCAGACGCAGCCGTTCAATTAAGTACGCTCCAGAAATCTGGCATTTGTGGACATGCCAGCACGAAACGATCTCAATGAGATCGAATGCACAACTAGTCTCCTTCTTCAAAATCGTACTGTAAACGGAAACAGTGAGTAAAGGCAGCTGGCTTGAATATTTAAAGAATGATATTTAAAAAAAAGTTGTGGTGAATGGCTAGCCGAGCATTCAGACTGTACAGATCACTGGCGTTTATTTAATCCGTTAAAGTGGAAAGAGAGAGAATACTAGAACGAGAGGAATCTTCATAATAGAAAATCTGGGGCGAGAACGTAGAACAGTAACCACTGAATCGTAAAATCGATTTGGACTATTTCCCTGAGGGTCACGAATTTTGAACTGCACTATTTAGTAGGCCCTTCCCGATTATGCTAGCATTTTTTTCGGCACAATTTGGCTTAACGAGCATTTTTTGACACTTTTTCTCAAAAAGAATTGCTAGCATAATTTAGCATTTTCCGCCAATTTTATCTACATTTTTTGTGGTCAAAGGCATAACTTTGCATGTTTTTGGTGTTCTAACACTTATAAAGACCTTTAGGAAACTCCAATTCTCCAAGCTCTCCACATGTATGCTGTCTCTCCATTATAGTTGTGACTTGGAAAAACGCCTAGCCGGTCAGCGGTTAGTTTACATAGGTTGTACCCAGTCCTTGCTAACAAAACAAAATGGCGTCAGCCACGCCATCGTCACGAACTAACTTGCAGGTCATAGAAGGAGGTCGCGAAGCAGAAAATAGGCCAGCTCCTGCACAAATAGCGCGAGAGCGATTTTTGGAATCCGCTGCTGGTAAGAGATGGCACAGTGCTATCACGAAAACTGCCTTACATGACCGAGGTAAACAGTTTCCTGGCGAACATTTTGTTAGAGAGGGACAGCTGTTTTTCAGTGCTTGCAGAGAAATCCTTTCCACTAAGAAAAGTGTTCTGAACACCCATATTTCTTCCAAGAAACACCAGCGGGAAAGAAAAGTTGAAAAAGTCGAAATTGAAAGAAGAGACGATAATTGAGGTATTTCAAGGGGAGAAAAGTACTACTTTAACTAAATAGCACTTTGCCCTTGCAAGAACGTGCCTACCGACTTGAAGTGGTCAGTGAGTTTGTGAAGGCCGGTATCCCAATCGGCAAAATAGACATGCTGCAGTCTTTTCTAGAGAAGAATGGCTATAGACTCACTGGAAGTACACATCTAGGGCACTATGTCTCCAGTGTTTTGAAACAGGAAATTGAAAGAAATTAAGGAAGAATTGGCTATGCCTGGGTAAGCTGGCGTGACGAAGGACCTTTCAATCATTTTTGACGGCAGCACAAGGCAAGGAGAGGCAATTGCCATCATTGTGCATTTCCTTGATAACAACTGGATTATCACCCAGTGAGTCGTAAGAATTGATGTTTGCTCCAAGTCAGTTAATGCCAGTGAACTAGCACCAGTCTTTAACCAATGCCTGTCTGTGAAGCATGGAGCTCCTTGCCTGCAGCCATGACAGACGGTGCAAGTGTCAACCAAGCAGCGTTGGATAGAGTAGCATTTATATTCCCTAAGGGGCTCAATGTCATGTGTTTCTCGCACACCCTTGATAATGTAGGGAATCGTCTTGTCATCCCAAATCTCCTCGAGTTTGGCAGCCTCTGGATTCGACTGTTTTGTCATAGCTACAAGGCCAAGCTGTTATGGAAGGATCTAACGGGTCAAACACCAAGATCATACAGTGAGACTCGCTGGTGGTCAAAATGGGAAGTACATCAGCAGTTGCCAGTGCAATTTGGAGACATTAAAAGGTTCTTTTAAGAGGCAAAAGCTGCAAACGTTGGCCCACAACTTCTGCCGCAACTTCAAGCTATACTTTCTGATCCACAGCGTCTAATTAGTCTGAAGCTTGAGCTGGCTATCACTATCGATTTTGGTGAGCATTGTGTGAAAGCCACATATTTCTTGGAGGTGGATAGTCCTCTGGTGTTTTCTTGTTATGAGAAACTGAGCGCCATTGCCCGAGTTTGTCAAGCTCCCCACTTCCCTAACGTCCGTGCAATTGCAACTGCAGTTGCCGAGGAAGACCCAGGTCAAAATGCTGCAACACTTGAACGGAGGGCTAAGGCTTGTGTTGAGCCAGCAATTGAATGGTTTCTGAGAAAGTTCAATATAGATCTTGATACACTGTCGGCTTTCAAGGCTGCCTGATTGTGCCCCATGAGCGTTCAGTGGCTGAGGCCAACACAAGCAACAGTGGACTCCCTGAGAGCCTTCCCTTTCCTTGACAGCGATGTTATTATCAATGGTTTCAAAGTGGAGCTCCCTGTCTACATGGCTGCTGCTGAAGACGTCGTTATCTCAACTGAAGAGAAAAAAGTCGAATGGTGGTATGATCACAAGGAACAGCTTCCTCATTGGGCTTCAGCAGTGAAGCAAGTTCTCTTGGTGCAACCATCTTCTGCAGCAGAGAGAGTGTTCTCAATACTTAAGTCATCGTTTAACGAGCAACAGGAATGTGCCCTGGTTGACTACTTGCAAGCAAGTGTAATGTCGCGGTACAACCGTTGTGTTATGTAATACCAGACACATTTGAGAAACATAAACAAGTGTTAAATAGGTGTAAAAAGAAACAGTAAGGTGTTTTTCACTTTATTCAGTTAACATAAAACACACGTGATGCCTTATTTTGTAAGTATTTCTTCAAAATAAAACAAAGCATTTTTGAAACCAAAGGAGCATAATTTTAAAAAATGAGCATAATTTGAGCATTTTTTGGACAAAAAACGAGCATTGCTGGGAGCATAAAATGCCAGTTTTACTAGCATAATCGGGAAGGGCCTACTATTAAGTATTCGGTAAGGTCTGGAGCAGGGGTATGAATACTTCACCTGATTCTTCCTTAGGCTCATCTCCCAGAGAAACGATCTCTGGGTCAATACCATTAATGGATAAAGTGAAAAGAGCGGTCAGGTCCAATAACTACCAACAACGATATTGTGGAAAAGATACAGGTGTTTTTAAAGTACAGACATATTACCAGGCGAAACTAAAATTTCAGAAAAAAGTTTTCATTTTTTCAACTGCAATGATCAGTACAGAACGTTAAATTTTCCGTATTTTGTATGGGTTTGTTTGTCATGCAGAACCTGTCATGAGTGGTTGCTCATCCGAGTACAACATTCCTTTCTTGAAGTTAGCCAAATCCTGTATCAAGCCTAAGGAAGAATCAGGTGAAGTATTCATACCCCTGCTCCAGACCTTACCGAATACTTAATAGTAGGCCCTTCCCGATTATGCTAGTAAAACTGGCATTTTATGCTCCCAGCCAAGCGTAAATCCACGACAAATTAGAAAAAATAATCAGATATCGGGGAAGATGACACAATATGGTAAGGTATGTTGCACAAAGATAAGCTTCCCGCTCTTGGGGAGGAGCACTGCGTGATAACACTCAGAGCGACTGTGTCAATTACATTAAATGTACCTTAGTAATAAATAAAAAAGAAGCAAGAATACTCTGAATAGAATAGGCATCTTTCAAGCGCTGGTGAAGGCCACAAGTGTAACGAATTTTTGAAGACCAGCCAGCAAGAGAACCTCAAAAACAGAAACAGGTGGCAAGAAACCCCAAAGTCTCGAGGAATACACCAGTAGGGCTCAGTATAATTAGAATTACACGAACCTTACAATTAGTATAGAACGGGATTTAACAAGGTGTAAAAAAACAATAACTTCCAATCCTTTAAATTTTAAAATTGGCAGTAATTTGTCAGAGGTTGATGTCATCAAAAAGAACGTGAGTTTAGAGGTACTGGTGAACACATTCGAAAACATTTTCACATCTTTTTAACAGAGTTTTGTTGAAACGTAATTTAAAAAGCCAATAAGGCACGTTATAGAAATAAAGCTTCAGAAATAGATCGTGCCATTCAGAAACCTTTCGCCAAATTAACAGAAGTATCAATTTAAGCTGTTTAAACATTTATAAAAGGACAACGAATGCGGTTTCGGATTAATTTACTTGTCACCACTGGTAAGAGATGGATCAATGGCTAATGGATACGGTACCAACGCTGGCTGGAAAAACTTGTAAATAAAATTAATCTCGGACGATCTAGTGTATAAATGTTGAGGCAAAGTAACATTTTGTTTTCGGTTTGAACTCAACGTGAGGAATACATCCCTTCAGAGCTTTAACAGAGCCAGACTTTAGAGCGGGAGAGCACAAGCCAAGAATTCTTCAGCACTAAGGTGCAGTAATTTCCCACTTCAGCGCACCAAAACTAAGCGGACTTTAACAAGCAAGCGTAATACTCGAATGATTGCTTTCTCGACAACTACGGGGGCTCGTGGATACGCTCTGTTAAGTTTTGGTACGGAAGAACTGAAAAACTGGCTTTAGTCACAGATCCTATGCAAAAACGGCCGCCAATTTTATATTTTTTTGTTCATAGAAATTGGCCTTTCAAGCCTAGTTCCTACGTTAAAATTCTCTTGAATTTTCAACACAAAACAACGCTCGAAAGGTTAATTTAAATGCAAATAAAAGGATTTTAAACTGGTGTTAAGTTTTTGCATACGCTCCATTACAACTAAATTTTCGAGGGCACGTTCCCCTCATTTGACACCTCTTCACCGCTCGCTAAATTGTTCATTATGAAACACGAACTAAAAAGTTGAACAGTACTTTCGTAAGTTCTTAGGATTAACACAATCGGGTATTCACACAAGATGTATAAATATCAATTTATTCAATATAATACTGGAGTGTCACAGTTAAGAGGATAATCTGTAAGTAACTTAAAAGTTCAATAATACAATAGCTAAAACTACGCTTCTTATATTGTAAAGACAGTCATGTTTACAACAGAATAAGAGATCCCTCAAATTATAGCCCGAGATCCTTTTAGGTGTAAAGTAACTGTTGCCACAACGGAACATGTTCACCAAAATACGTCCCGAGATTTACCAGCCTTTTACGTCTGTATTATATATTAGCCACTCGGTTCTAAGAACGTGAACTGTTGTAGACATGCTACCAAGTTGTTGAGCAGTCGTAGAGCGCTTAATCTCATCTGTTATCAACAACTCATTCCGCTTTTCTTAAACTTAAAGTGTACGAGAGGTTAACCCAAATCTTCTGAAGGGTTCCAAGGTTGACCAATGGAAATTAGTTTCTTTACTTCTCACCCACGTAACTGAGCTCAAGTGATCAATGCGATAAATTTGCCAGTTTAATTGTATGTTTAAATATTGCATATTTTTGCTGCAATGATCTTGTTACAAATCCATGCCTGCAGAAGACTTGTACAAGCTCTCATTGAACTTAAAACATTCAGCTTTACAAGAGTTTGAGCTCCATCAGACAAGAGTTCAACAACTGTATAGCAATAAAGACTACAACAAGTTTATCAAATATTCGTGCTTTAGTTTGTAAAAAAATTGCTTTCAACCGAGTAAAACATCTACACGTGATGAGAATGGCAAATAATATTTTATAAACATTAAAATAATTCAGTCTAAGAGCCGAAAATTGCCACCAAGATAGCAAGTAGAGATATCAAGATAGGAAATGGACCACTATAAAGCCTAATTTTCACATATACTCTGGCAAAGGTCTAACAATAGTGTATTAAGCGGAACAGAAACTCCAACATCCGAAACAGGCGGCGTGTTTCTGCGGAAAATTATAATTTCGCTGTGAATTCAATGCAACGAACGACTTTGAATGCAAAAGGAATTACATTTTTCCCTCTTCATGCTTCTAGGTTCAGATATTCAGTAGAAACCAGGCTTATAATGCTGTTTAACTGTTTAAAATATTGTTATAGTACTTCTTATAGCTACGCTTCTTACATTACAAAAATAAAACATTTTTCAGCGATAAGACGTTAAAGTTGTTTCATATTCCTTTACAATACCATCGTTACACTAGATCCTGCGATGAGCATAACTCAGTTTAAAATGAATTTTCGACATCACCACCGTGGTCATGAACAAAAGATTGTCAAGACTTTTATAGCTTCTCGTTTGATGGAATCCATATTACCGGTCCGGACTGCTGTCGAATTATCTCTTTGACTTGTCCATATATTTCATTATAGGTATCGCCTATTACCAAAGCTGCCAAAAGTAAAACAAAGTAGAAAATATTGTATTCACCATACCAATTTGAGAAACAGGACTTCGAGGTTTAAAAAACGGTTTATAGATTTTAAAGACGTTAACCGCTTTTAGAAAAAATCTTCACGATTCATTTAAGACATTAGGTTAAAATTTAGCAAACGAGACAAATCGTGTTAAATAGTTCTTTTCAGGCATGTAAAGGATAACACTTAAAATACAGGATTCAACCGGACAGAAAATTACTAGATACTGAATAGGTGTAACCTTACACACAGGAAAAACGGAACAAGTGTATTTGTTGGATATTTGATTGAAATTAAAACCAAACCAACACGTGGGTTAATACTCAAGTTTTATGAGGTTGTACAATAGAATTGTCTTTGTATCTTGTTCGCAGCTGACACTAAAAACTCGTTGGCCCCGTTTTTTTTTTATTTATTTATTTTTTTATTTTCTGCAAGAACTCCAGCACTATGGGGTAAATATCCAGTGGCATTTCACTGGATACTGCCGGATCGCTAATAGTCTAAGACCTCACTTTCCTCACGTAGACAAACGGGAATAATTATCATGGACTATCACGCGAAATTTGAACTAGCTCAAAGCGAATGATCGTCCATGTTAGTCGATAGTCTAAGACATTGCATGATAGTTGGTGATCAAACAGGAGCGAGGGTTTCAACTATCGTCCACTTTCCTGCGCCGTTTAAGACACCCGACACTCCAATCCAGCTTCAAATACGCCATTATCGATTATCGTACCAATACCGAGGCAACGAGTTAGGAAATTCACATTCGTGATCATCCGTCCTGACGTGCGAATGTTCACTGCATGTTTCTCGAAAAAGTAACAACGTTGACTGTAGAAGGACGTATGAAAGGAGATAACGTCTCACAGTACTAGTAAGGCTGGGTTTACATTCTGCGATTAACAGCGCCGACTTCTGGCTTCAGTGTATGTTAAGTTAAGAAGCAGTCAAATGGGTTCAAATGGTTGAGTTGCCGGTTGTCAGTCCCCGTGCGGTTTTGCAACGCTTTATAGGATTGCTAGGGCGCAAACAAACATTTTTGTTTGTAATGGCTCGTGGTGATCACTGTGCGGTTTATGTTGTTCAAACGATAGAAGATACCCAGAAAAACAAGTTATTCTTCCGCATGTTGGAATTTTACTATTTTACTCACCATTAAACAAGAAAGATCTTGTAAAATGGGTGAGGTTACTTAATCGTCGTGACTTTAATACGCCAACTACGAGGGTTTATTCATTTATTTTTATTTTGTATAACTTTGCCTTGATTACAATAAATTACTACTAAGTCAAAATACAAGGCTAAGAAAACTGCAACAGTTAAAACCAATTACTGCGGATCCATTACTACAATATAAAATTATTTAGAAGAGGTCTAAAAACAGCAAGTTGGAGGAATACATAGATTACGGACAGAGTTACATTTGATACAGATCGATTTTCAAGAACTTGGATCATCGGGTTGTAAGCACAGCGGACAGCAGACTAGTAATGTTCTTTTAGTTTAATCTTAAAGGTTCGTAGAGAGGATGAAAGACGTATTTCATTCATAAAAAAAAGCACAACCCAGACACTTGTCTCCTTGGGAAGAACTGCTATTAAAATTGGTAAGGACAAGGATGGGCTTTGATGTACACTTCCTATCGGACACATTTGGAATCAACGGTGGTCAGGTGCCCACGTATTTATATTACTGGGATTACCTATTTCATGTGAATTGTCTTTTCTTGTTCCTTGGCCTAGTAAAGAACAGATTCTAAATGTATTCTTCTAAAGCGATTCAAAAAGTCTAAGAACATCAGGATTGATTGATTGCTGTGAGTTTTATATCCAAAATCCCTGGGCTCCTGAAAGCCAAGAAACTACCTGGAGCAGCTATATACACTATATATATAACACTGGAAAGTTGATAGGCATCACATCAACTGGTTTCTTTTCTTTTATACCACGACTGCAGACTGGTAGCACTTCACATAAGCAAATCGCAAGAAATTCTAATTAACTAATCAACTGTTAGGAAGAAGGTGACGCAGTAATGGCCGAGATTGCTTTCAAGAAGATACAGCTTATTTCCCCCTGCATTTTGTACAGGACCAAGACTGTTATCAACGGCAGTAATCCATACAGGACGTGTGCCACCTTTGAGATCCCATGTTGAAAGGTTTATTCTAAAGTTAAAGCATTTTCGTACTTTATCAGGTGTTATCCCATTGCTTTTAAAATCAATGTTGGATCGAATTGTGTTTGTTTGGGCTGCATTGTCAAACTTTTAGAAACGATCTAGAAAGTAAGGCATGTATAAAATGAAAAGTCACATGAATAATCTGACATTTTAAGTGGATCTGGTGCTCCTTTGCCATTACGTAAAGGCGCTCATCCAAACAATGTTCCAATGAGTCCTTCTCATAGCCAGGATCAACAGATATATCCATCACATGAAGAGACTTTTCTAGAAGCGTCATTCAGTTTTGTTGTATTTGGAGACAGGAATACCTCTTTCTTTGATGTAATGTTTCAACTCTTTGACTAGCATTTTGTCATAATCGGGTGTTTCTTCACCAATCATTCTTTCTTCTTTGTGTTTTCTACTTTGTGTTGCTTTGGTAAAGTTGTACTGGTTTGGGAGTTTTAGTGGCCTTTTTTCACCTTTTGTTAGCTATTTTCGTTCTAGAAACCCCTTCACCACGATTGTGTTGCCGAGCACGTTTTCATGGAACAGACTGTATCTCAGAGCTTAGGATTTCTCTTTTCCAACTTCCCTTTCACAGGCTACACACTGAAGAAATCATGTAATCCTGAAATAGATGGGGTCTTTCCGCGTTCTTTTGCTTGTTTTTTTATTTTTTAAACTCCTAATGATGTTAAACAGGGCTGTATTTTTCTACTCTGCTTTGGATTTTCCTGGCCCCAAGCAGCTCTAGCAGTCACCCACGCAGGTTTCTTTTCTTTTGTTGATTTCACAAGGGAGTGTGATGCTAAAGATCTTGAACTATTCTCACACTCTTTAAATGAAGTAAGTTGATCGTGACATTTTCTGGAATATTCTCCGGTTTGGGGGCGGAACAGCAATCTCCCTCGGCAAAAGATTATTAAAATAATTAACATTCACGACGAAAATAATTAACATTCACGACGAAAATCCTATAAAGCTAAAGTTACTGGGCAATCACAGGATCGGCCGTAAACAAGTTCCGGAGCTTTCTTTACCAGAGGGTAAAACTTTAACCAGTTTTTCGTGGAGGTCGAATGTATAATAATATTTCGTTGAAGAGCAGTAGCACAGCTAAAGATATCAGCAGGCTCTTCACTAGGTGTTCTTGAATCGAGTTAGGCAAGAACAGTAGCGGGTGAAACACTTCTGGAAAACGTGCCATGATATCGTTGTTACACAACGCCCTGACCTTACGTGCTTTTTGTCTGTGTTCCTGGCGATTGCAAGGGCCATAGACCTATAAAAGCATTTGCTATCACCGTTGGAACATTGACTTCTCTCCTACCAATAGGAATCCCAGACATAACGTAAATATAAATGAGATTTTTGTACAAGATGCTTCGCTTCATTGAATATAACCGCCTTTGAAAATGTTTGTCCCCTAGCGATCCCATAAGCCATCGCAAAATCACGCAACTTATCCATTAGCTTGTTTTTTGTTAATTACCATGCACCTAAACCAGAAATCGGCCCCATTAATTGCAGTGTGTAAAAGTATCTTAAGAGTCATGAGGGCAATTAGGGGATTGGGAACAACGAGTTCCACACAGACGGAAAAATTCTTGGTCCCCGCAATATTTTATTTTTTAAAGAACATAGCGTTTGTTTTGCAATATAT
Source organism: Nanipora kamurai (assembly GCA_036872915.1). NCBI lineage: Eukaryota > Metazoa > Cnidaria > Anthozoa > Scleralcyonacea > Helioporidae > Nanipora > Nanipora kamurai. The sequence goes on along the minus strand of JBAHVQ010000496.1, from coordinate 611,120 downwards.
ACGTTTTGAAATGATTTTTTTTTTCGGATTGTATTCGGAGCTCTTCAAAAAGAAAAGCTTCCAGGAGGTCCCTCCATGAACCCTCATTCAGGACATAAAATTTTTTACCTGTTTTTAATTTTGGCTATTCCCTTACAGAAATCCAGGTTGACCCTTGCACGTCATGGTGATCATGATAACAGTATCTGGCTGATGGCACTCGCTCATCGGTATGTCGTTTTAAAAGCGGTTCTCCTGCCTTGTTTTTATGTTTATAGAATAGTAAACTACATTTATCAATTTAGACCATTCGTGATATTTGTACAGTATATCCGCAACATACTGTGTTTGGTTGGCTCACGTCATACGTTGATATGACTTCCTTCGACAGTTATCTTCGTCTAGTTCAGCTCTTTCAGTCAGGGTTTATCGTTGTAACCTCGTATTGAACACTTACTATCATTAAATAAACCTTATTTTACGTATACTTAAAAGCACATTATCAAAAAAATTGATATAAAGCGGTCTACGATGAACTGCTTTCTCAGTAGAACTATATTCATTTTCGTGATCTTTAACGACAATAGTTCCCTTGTAACTCTACAAGCTGCTACGTCTCTACCAACACAGTGCTATTTTAATATTAGTAAAAAATATTTTACGAACCTGTAAAGTACTCTCCAAATTCCTGCTCTAATTTCTGAGCTCGATCGTATGTTTTCTGCGCTTGTTCTTCAGTAATACGTTTGTTAATATCTCTCAAAGTTTCCACGGATTTGGGTTTTAAAAATATAGCAATGGGATAGAGCTCAGCAACCTGTAACCTCTTGATTGCATATCCGCTGACGTCAAGGATACAATGCTTGTTCTATATAATATAAGCAACAACGGTTTTGTAAAGTTATTCTAAGAGCAAACATCTGCAAAATTCAGCCCAGCCTTCGAACAATAAATGCACACGGCTATAAATCTTTTGTGAGCATATACTACGAAGGTTGGTCTTTCCACTAAAGGTACGTTTACACAATGAAATTACTTGGGCTGATTTCTGGCTTAGAAGCATGTTAAGTTTACAAAACGCCACCACAATGCTTCGTGGACTCAAATTTGCCTGCTTTTTATTAATTACCGTGCACCTAAACCAGAAACCGGCCTGATTAATCGCTGTGTGTAAACATACCTTACTTTAAACATGGTTTCTTAATGACTTCTGCAATTCTGAAGATGTACGCGATTACTTTCTTCTCCAAGTCAACGACTTCAAATTTCCATGTATCCTTGGCGAATTGATTCCATGACAGCAGAACCAAAGCTCTATCCAGGGAGGGATTTGTCAAATTGAACACAGGAAAAAATGTATGCAAATTGACCGATCCAACCCCAGATATGGCTTGCTATAATTCTGCTGTCACGGAATCAATTCGCCACAGATACACAGATACTTCTCGTTGCTTTCGAGAAGGAAATAGTGGAAAGATCATTTTTGTCGTATATGCTCCTCAAAGATTTATGGTCAACGAACTATTCTGAACGGAGATACTTCACTTCGAAACGTCAGAGTTTTTCGACATAAGTTCAAAAGTCTACCAACCTTTTAACTACCCACGCTGCTTTATATACTGCTTATGCAGGATCCTATATTTTTATATCGTTGTCCAAAACATAGGCTGCATGCTTTTACAACTAAGTGCGAAAGCAAACTTATATCGCACATGGCCGGTTTTCCTTTGTTCTTTAGGGGGATGGACCCAATATCCCCAGCAAAACTATGCCAAAGAGGGGATTACTGAAGTCTACCGTGACATTCCCCTCTAATATTCCCCCCTAATATTCCCCTTATTATTATACAGGGAACTGAGAGGTATATTAGAGTGTACTTTAATATTCTTCTATGTCGGCCATGGAGCAACTTTTCGTTGGAAGCCACTGCGAAAATGGTCTCCCAGCAAGAAGGAGTAGCATTCCATCTTCCCCAGATGGAAGCCGTTCCGCGACAGAAGTCCTGAAAGGAACTCGAAAATTTCAGATATAGTATTGGAAGTTATAAGGTAAGACCTAGTCAGAATGTCGCAGAATTTTCGCACGTGTTACGGTCACGCTCTTTGAAACAGGCTAGAGCAAAAAATGTGGGTTTACCGCAAACAAAAGGAAAGCAAACGTCCTTGGACGTCCGCTCTGCCCACCCTACATTACTCTATAAAGCTTTGCCGGTAGACTTAGCCATACTTCACACGTGTGAGATACAAGCTGATATTTTGAGGCACTTCGTGGATATGTGATTTATTAACCTCGGACTATGACCCCGGTGAACAAAGCTCATACGCCCTCGTTGCGTCAAAATAACCTCTAGGGTTCTGCTAGGGTGATCAGTAATCGTTGTACCGTACTGTAAATACTATAAGTGGTCAAAGAACTACTTAATTTACTTAATTTCTGTCGACCAGTTGTGAAATCTTAATTTCGTTGACCAGGACCCGCACGTAAACTTCTATCCCTAACTCACTGGAAATACTGCTTAAGTAACAAACATACCTTCTCAGCGACCTCTCTAACCGATGATACACTGGTTCCATACAAGTTATCGTTATACTGTCCTGCTTCAATAAAGTGGTGTTCTTGGATTGCCCGCTCCATTTCTTCCCTCGAACTAACAAAGTGATAGTCCCTACCGTCAACTTCATATTCCCGTCTGGCTCTTGTGGTATCTGAAAGTTCAACATTCGATCCATTATGTATTTATTTAAATTTGAAATAACTTGCTGGAAGCGGTATTAGTTTACACGGATATCTCACCAAAACGCCTCTACGCCACAAAATGTGTTCTAGGTCAGAATTTACTTCCTGCTCTCATGAGGAGACTTAAATTTCACCCTTTGTCTCAAGCACAGGAAATATTGCAGTGAACTGTAGCAGTCAGAACCACGACGACTGATAACGGAAGGAACCTGAAGGATTTCCTCGTTACCAAAACGTATTACAGAGGTCAAATTACGATAAGAAAAAATTGCATCCCACCTGTGGAAAAGTGATCTATCTTCTAACTTAACCCCTTTAAGTGGTAGGTTTTCTGGAGGTCTCCCCTCGATGAGTAAAATCGTCTGGCGTATGCCAGAATAAAATTAATAAATAAGTTTGCTACCGCATCACTTAAAGGGTTAAAGAAAATAGATTTTAATCTGGATGATGTCTAGTTATCTTAAGGTATTTTCACCAGGAAACTGACTTCCATAATCACCTTTTTTCTCTGAGAGTAGATTCACCCTTTACGTCTTTCCTTCAACACAACATAAGTACGATACTTAAATGCTGAACAGAAAGCTTGTTCATGTGGGAGCTTGGTAAATATCAGACGACTAGAGGACGTTCATCAAGCTCGTTCTCTCAGAAAAACGATTTCTGAGCCCCAGACGGGAATCGAACCCGCAACCTT
>JBAHVQ010000496.1:587065-600164 GCA_036872915.1 Nanipora kamurai | reverse complement strand
GCCGTATGACATATCTGAACCCGCCTTAAACTAGAAGACAACGTTTAACAGCATCTATGAAGGCAAACTCCAGTCAGATTTACATAGATCACATTGGACTTAAGTGTCCCGATATGGAGGAAACTAGCATGTTTCGAAATATCAAGAGCCCAAGTAACAGTATTTGGCGACCAGCTCCCAACTTGACCTGTAGCTCAGTTGGTAGAGCATCGGACTAGTGAACCGAAGGTCGCGGGTTCGAATCCCTGCCGGGCCAAGTAGAGTTTTTCTACCTGTCCGGTATGGTTCATCATTCGGAGTGACATCCAACATTATTATTCTCTACCCGAGTTCATTCTTCAATAAATAACTATTGAAAATCCAAATACAGTATCTCAAGTACGATCTAAGTAATCTTTGGTCCCCAACTTTACTCATGGTTCACACAGAAACTGGGCAATGAAAATTCATGACTTTTGCATGACTTTTCAATTACCACATTTCATTTTCCATGACTCAAGAAGTTGAAAACCCGAGACAACAGATTTTTAACTAGATTATTACTCTGTGACAAGGCAAATATTTGGGATATTTTCATACTTCCAGAACTTAGTCGGACAATTAAACTGAAATTTCATAACGTTTCCGTGACCTAGGTCATTTTCACTATATTCACTCCATGACTTTTCCAGGTCTGGAAAATGCATTGTCAAATTCCATGACTTTTCATGACCGTGTGAACCATGTTTACTGCTGACATTCTATATTATTTCATAAAAAATGCGTCATTTAGATATTTGTGGCCTCAAAAATGTATTTTTACTTTCCAGACAGTGACTAGTTACCAGTTATAGTATAAGGTTTTAAAGAAATGTCCGCCCTGGGAAAAAATATGTTAGCATCTGTATCATTTTAGTGTCTGTAATTAAATGGCAACATAACGGAAAGAGCTTATACTTTCCCAACAATCTAGGTCAAAAACAACGTAAATTGCTGATCTTTTTGTCGCCAAATACATTTTAAATCATTGGTGGACGTTTTTAATGAGATTTCAATTCTGTTTTTATTCGTTTTAAGCACAAGGGAACATTTGACTTTTTAATGTCTAAAATATTACGTTCGTGAGATCTGGCAACAAATAACGTTATGAAAATTACGTATTGTGAAACATTCGGATTACGTTAATAATCAAAGGAAAAAAGGAGATACACAGTCAATCAGTTGCTTATGTTTTGAAGCAGAGAGCTTTTCAAAAGGGGAAAGAAGTTCCTTAAACGAGAGCCAATATAGTTGACAAAGCCGCCATTTTGAATATTTACAGATTCCGTTAACCGATTCCCGCGCATGTGCAGAGAAATTGCCCAACTGCTCCCCAGGGTAATTTTTAATAGGAGACTAGTAAGCAAATATGGGTGGGAACGCATGCGCATTTAGCGATCTTGTCGAATCGTTATTCCACCACAACAGCACCGTCCACGCCACTACAAATACGAAATTTTTGGATGTTTGCTTCGGTGAATTTTTTTTTAAACTTCGTAATTAAAGCAAACAGAGTAAGCTCAACAAATATATCTAATTTTTAAAATTTTTCGCAAGACAATTTTTTAAATCTAAGTTTATTACAAAAATCTACCTTGACAACCTACACTGATATTTTGCTATTTTATTATTTAATGGAATATCTAACCCCACACCAATTCTCAGAAATCTTCACTGAAGAAATCGGTAGATAATGTGTCTGAAATATAATAATCGTGAAAATATGTCGATGTTCCAACGTTATTATTACCGTCTTAGCAATCAAAAATTGCAAAATTCGACAAATATCTCATTTTTATCATGGTTCTTTCAACAGTTAGACAGACTTTGTACCGAATTTACAACTATTTTAACGATAGAAATGCCCACAAATGGCGACCGTACTAATTACATTCTGTAAACGTAGAAGCTACAAGGAGCCACACTAAGAGTAAAAAATCTGTCGATGAAGCAAAAATGTGTCAATGGAATGAAAAATCTTGACAGTTTTTAATGGAAGTATAATTCTGATTGGTTCTGAGCAGTAATGTATCCTTTTAAGCGTTTGTAGTTTTTTGGAGGTTGTTTTAACCATCAGTTATGTGCCAGACTCATTAGTTCACGATAACAGAAATGGCAAAAATAGAATTTAAACTCATAATTCTTCGTGTCACAGGTAGATTTACTTTTAACTCAACACGTTTGAAGTTTGTACTCCAAAACTTGGTCAAATTGTTGTGAAAATACTTCTATAATCGACCTTCTTACGCTCTAAAAACGTTTCTTGCGTGAGCTTGGTATATATCAGACGACCAACGAACGTTCGTCAAGCTCGGTATCTCAGAAAAACAATTTCTGAGCCCTAGACGGGAATCGAACCCGCAACCTTCTGATGACTAGTGAGACACTCTAACCATTGAGCTACCATGACTCAGATGATGAGCTAAGGTGCAGGTTCGTTTCAGGCTCGAATCAGAAGGTTGCAGGGGTTCGATTCCCGTCCAGGGCTCGGAAATCGTTTTTTTGAGATATTGACGAACGTTTGTTGGTCGTCTGCATTTCATTAATATGGATAAAAGTATGGAGGGCCCTCAGTTCAGTTATACTAAGATACGCGTCTGTAGACAAGCGCCACTGGAACGCCGAATCTAAGTCTAACACGTAAATACCTCTGATATCACGATAAAAAAACATTGAGTAAAACCGAGAAAAATGAGTCAGCACCTCGTGTTAACGAGAGAAAAAAATACCAACTCCAGGAACGAGTATTTTAGAATTATGTTGGAGAGAATATTCCCAAGATCAGTTATATAGGAATTCGGCATACGGTTTTTCCCCCATGATAACAATAAAACAACGACAACATCGTAGTTTAAGACTACATTCTGGTTGATGTGAGAAGAAATCTGAGGAAATCTTTATCTAAGCTGCCACACGGGTCCCTGGAAGCACACTCGGTAAAGGTCATGTTGTAATCCACTCCTGCTTATTTCTCACCATTGTGTGTTTGGTGGAATTATACGAAAAATATATTAACTCCTCGTGTTAAAAGTCCTCTCACCTGACGTATAGCTGCCTTTTTGCAGAAGTCTTTAGGGATCCTGTGCTGTTCGTGGTGTTCATCAGTTTCTCTCTCAGGTCGTGTATCTTAGCTTCAAATTTGTTATACTCTAATTTTCATAAAGAATAAGTAATCACATATTACTACATATATTATGAAACACATGAAGCAAACTCCTTTCATTTTCTTCATTTTTTTCATAAAATCATTTTATTCAACGGAGGTTAAAGAGGTAAAACCCACCTCTATGAAACCATCAACTCCTAACGACGACCTGAAAATTTCCTTATGGCCGAAGTCAGACGATTAGATTTACCAATGCAAGGAAAATGTAAACAAAAAGATAACCAAAAGGATCAGAGTTTTGATCGTATATTCTTATTTTTCAAATCTTATGTTCATGTTTGAGTCGACCTACAGTTGGCCTAGACCTAGCACCATTGAAGGCGAGATTACCAAAAAAGAGCTCCAAACAGATAAGCGTAAAGCGACTATTATAAAGTCTCTGACCAAGTTCAGTTATACGCTCAGTCAAACGTTATAAATTATAGCGTTTGGACTTTTTTAAATTGATAAATTTAAAAGCCTTCACCCCAACACAAGTAGGCTATGAGACGGACAATTTTATTTTTGTGGAAACGGATGGGCAATTACCAAAAAAAATCCTGCAGAGCAAAAGGGGGGGGTGAAATCGAGCGTAAATAGCCAAAGGGGAAAAAAATCCGAGCAAGCCCGTCCTGTTAAAGAAAGCAAACGTAAAAACTTCTTGCCGAACAAACAAGTGGAAAAAATCTTGCCCAAAGTTCGGATGAAGATAAAATTCTCGTAAAGAAAAATTGCCTAATGTCTCCCCAAAAATAAAATAAAATAAAATGGTCCGTCGCTTACTATCCAAATGCGTTTATATGACTGAATATTAAAGAAATACATTCGGGTACTCGTTAATTAAAGCGACACACTCAGTAACTTGTCAAAAGCACAAGTTTTAAGGTAAAAAAATTCAGTGGCATGAAGGGTGTTTGGAGAAATATATAAAAAAAATGGTTAAATTAGCTAGTCATTAAGACCATTCCCTTGTAAATAAGATAAATTAATCGATCAAAAATAAGCTTCATTTGCCTGAATTACGTACAAACACTTCTTGGTGGAATCGGAATTAAAAGAAACTCTTAATGGAGAAGGACTTAACTCTTTCCCGTCCGGACGCTTGTCTTTAATTAGCCTGAGAAAATCTCTTAAATGAATTTGACGAAGATATACCAGATATTTCGAATTAGATCTCTGTATCAAAATCATCAGTTCACGCGCACTGGAACGAAGTTTCATAGAGTACAATGCATTACAGGTGTTTATGAAACAGAATGACTTCGCGTGTGACTATGATATTGGCTTCCTACTTCATGCTTCGCTGACATTCCTTGCAGATTTCTTTTGTGACTGTTGTCATATTGAACCAACGTTCAAGAGAATCGAATTCAATGGGTCATTTACTAATTCTATAAAAAGTTAATCTGTTCCGAATTTGTGGGGAAGTCCCCTACTCGCACTGGTAAAGTTGCTACCGAGAGTACAACGTATTCATACTGGTAAGACATCAAATTCATGGTTCGTCCAATATCCATATCAAGAAGCATGTTTCAAGAAGAAAATGGTTTATAAACAATAACTGGAGAACTTTAGAAAACGAAATAGTATGAACCAAGTGAACATGTTGATTATATTACGATCGCAAGGTTTCTGAACCTATTAATTTCAACACTAATGTTGAAGAGAACGTATATCGCATGACAGCAGTGTGGTGTACTAAGGAAAGAAATAGCCATCAGTATGTGACTCTCAGCCGCAAGAACGTGAAGTATTTTTTGTTATTCCACAGTTTATTTGCCAAAATATAAGAACAAGGATGGATATCTGTCCGTTATTCTCGACACTGACATACCCTGTTTTAAAATCGGATTTTATAAGCCATAAATTTCGCAAAAGCTTGCGTTAAAATGATCATATCAACAAACGTAAATTATGTAAAAATAACACAGACCTTCCTTATTATAAAACATACTTCAAAGAAAATTCTTTCGCCTAGTAATGAAAGAGCACAATGACCAAGAAACCTATTCTAATCGGAGTTACCAAGTTTGTAATCATTCCACTTACACAGCTGCGACGCTCTGTTCAGCATTTAGTTTTATATAAAACAGATGGCCTGACATACTTACCTTCAGGTTTGTATTGGGCGACTATAGTAACTGTACTGCCTGATCCTTTCAAAGTTGCGGCTGCTTGCTCGTGGGTTGCTCTTCTTAGATCAATATCATTAACCTGCATATAAAGATAAGCCGGGATAAACACATCCTGTGTTAAATACTTTCAGAGCACACTATAATGGCAAGAATGCAGCAACTATGTTGCGTGAAACATGCTTAACGTCGTACATTACACAAAACATCGGAAGTGCAATTTCTGATGCACCCCGTTAGCAATCCTGATGCCAGTACAACTAATGTAATAATTCACTAACATAACCCGGAAATTAACACCGATCTCACTAGTCGCTTACTTTAAAGTTTATAATCTCAACATAATCAAATCTGCGGAGATGTCATCTGTATATACTTTAGAACAAAGTCGTGAAAAAATGCCTACTCTATCACGATAGCACAAAAGTCACAATTAAGTGAATTTTTTTGGCACGGCTTAAGTTCAACAATTAAATTTCATTCTGCTTTGAACTATATATTGCATGACTTTCGAATCCAGAAAATAATTGATAAAACGGAGGTAGACCATGGCATTGATAAAAGAATTTGAGGTGCGCTTAAAATCTTTACTTCCATTTCATGATATACGCTTCTTCATTAGAAAAGATTCGAACATACAGTAGACTTTGCGATCTAATTTCACTTATTTTTACAACAAAGTTGAGAATACTTTCACTTGGTACTGGCGTGTAAAATTCTCTTTGACAGTGCTTTTTGTCCGCGTAATACTTTATGTCGATTATTATTGCATCTTCTTACATTCTATAGCTCATTGCAGAATAATGCATCTTTCCAATAGATCTGAACTTAAATTATATTTTGGACGTTACATCACAAGGCGTTAAAGTGTTACTGAAGTAATAAATCTTAATACCGAAAGAATCTGATCTCCTCTTTTCAACTCTCCACTAAGATCAGCAACACCTCCAGCCAAGATAAAAGAAATAAATATGCCTTCACAGTCTTCTCCGCCAACAATATTAAATCCGAGTCCAGAGGGTCCCTTAGTAAGTACAACCGTTCTGGGTTCTCTGAAAGAACAAATAAAACGAGACATGTCTGAATCAAATTATTATCATTTTCAATTGTTATACACCGGAACTGACTCTTGAATCAATCACAAACAACTTTTTGTTGTATTTAAAAAGGCAGAACAATCAATTTGGGATTACGAAAAGACATGAATATAAACGAATACATCTTTATCAATTTTGTTGTGCAGTAGTGTGTCGAATGTTTTAATAAGTGTTGTTGTAGTTCAGTTTTATGACTAGCATACATTGTAGAGTGAAGAATCCTTACGCTGGTCTACTTCAAATTAAATAACAAAAAGCCACGAAATATCCCCAATTTGGGTTTCCACGAGCGCTTTTTGTTTGCCAAGTTGGGTAGGTATACAAGTATGACGAACAATGGTTATCGACAAAAACGTCAAAACAGGCCAGAGAGACAAGCCGTGAATGAGAACACTTGACAATTACCTTGTCAGTTCTTCTTCATCAACAATAATAATAGGAGTTGGTGATGGTGGCTCAGAGACACCGTTTATTGAAGGCGTTTGTTCTGGAGTAGATTCCTGGACTGGTTCGCTTTCATTAACGAGGTCCTCGTAGGCAGGCGGTGCACTTTCCGGTTCAGGCTCCTCGGGAGCTCGTATACCTTAAAAACAAAACCAGTGATTGTAAGGTGACGTAACCGTATACGAAGTACATCATAAAACATTAATCGTTAACCATTCCTTTTTGAATAACTTAATTTTCGATGGCTATTAACTTGCTTTCTGACAAGTTATTCCACGGGTTGTCAAGTTATGACGACTTATACGCTATTCACTGTCTTGTGACAGCAATGTAAAAACCCACTTCAACATATTTTACAAGTGGTAAACGTTGCTAGGAAACGTTCTATTAATTGGAGCAATTTTGTGTGGCAGTGGATAAAAAGTTGTTCGACCCCTTCGATAATCCCAAAGCCAAAGCAATTTTCACCACATAGGTACTCTTGACTAAGCAGAAATAGCAGGTCTTCGTTTTAACAGGACACAGCCCATGCGTTGTAACAGAACCTTAAGAAATCATAGCCCTAATCTTGCGAGTAGCATTAACTGAATAACTTCCTTTAAACATCAACAAAACTAGATGTGTTTATAACAGATCATCTGTAATTTTGCAAGTCTGAATCTAGCGCGAATGAGTTAAGGAGATTTACACAACTTAAGAACTTTCGGCCTACGTTTTCTCCCATTCCTCTGTTAGTTTCCCGATGTCCTCAGAGAAACGGCTTGGGAGAGGTACATAATGTACCCGATTAAACGTTTAACAATACAAAAACAGAGCGAAGAAACCGTGAAAATTGCTCAGCAAGAGCTTCGACTTCGAGACTCAGTTGTCAGAGCACTAGTTTCGCATGGTCACATGAGTTTGCTTCCCAACTAGAGACACTAGAGGCACAACTGGTCCGGGTGAGATCTTAAATGGTATGCTTTTCACAATCGAAAATTTACTCCAATTAATATAGACTCCATGATTGTGAGCAAGTCTTTTCCGTAATACCAACAGTCGAAGACATGGTCCTAAATAAAGGACTTTATTAGTTCATATTAAAGTTAAAAGTCTGTCACAGGAGACAAGAGCATGCCTTTGTAGCACATCGTTCTCTGAGGACTTGTACGCAGTTAAACGTTGTGTTGTGGTCATGGTTATGCAGTTATCGTGTGTAAACTGTCAGATACGGCAGTTGCTCTTCAGTTATCGTTCTTTAAAAAACACCTTTAACCAGCTGCTGTTCTGTATATTTTTTTTATCATGGGCTGGACAGCTGTACCATCCTCAACGCCTTCACATAACAACTTGCCTAAACAACATTAAAAAATGCAACACCTTATTAGCTTACTTATTTCCTGTAATGGAGATTGTGGTGGAGATAGTCCATCCATGAAAAACGTACTGTTATCTCTATGCACTAACAGAACAACTGTATCAGTTGATGACTTTAAAATTCCAACTGCTTGCTCGTGTGTCACATTATCTAGAGGAGCGTTATTTACCTGAAAGGGCAAAAAATACGCAGACAAAGGTTGTAAAAAACGTTAGTAAAAAACTATCAGAAACCGTGTAACAAACTCCCTAAGACACAAACGCTCTTCTATTGGGATAAGAGAGCAAGAAAGAGTTAAAACACACCAATCTAATGGCATTTTATAGCTGAAATGCTTCCCCTTTAAGGTGCGTTTACACACTGCGATTAATCGGGCTGATTTCTGGTTATGGTGGGTGGCAATTAACAGAAGGCAGGCAAATTAGAGCTTGCGTTGCATTCTGTCGACTTCTCAACTTAACATGCATCTAATCCAGAAAATGGCCCGACTGGTCCCAAAGTGTAAACCCAGCCTTATATATATAAAACCAGCGTTGAAAAAGAATGCTGTTTACAAAAAGAAGTTAGATTTAATACACTGGTCGCTCATCTGCAAAAATCCTCCGCTGGTAAAGAATTTGACCCTGTTCTAGGGTAGATTGGTGTGAGACGGCCTTTGTACAATAATCACCAATACAAAAAAACGTAAGAGTTTCTGATGATGTCGTAGATGAAAGCTTAAGCAAATAAAGTTATTTTAAATTGTCTGTACCTATCAGCCCCAGTTGATTTTACTCAATTTTTAAGATCACCTATACATGTTAAAGTATTTAAATGAATAAACATTGTGGTTCTGACCACAAGTTAATCATATTTCCTGCCTCTGCCGAGCTCAAGCTAATTGTCCTTTCACAGTTTTTTTACTACATATCGTAGAAAGTGAAAACGTTCGGGTGAACACGCCATCTAATATAACGGCTCTTATGACGACAAAAAACTAAATAGATGTATTCACTTTCATCAACGACGGTCGCTAGAAACACGTTTTGGTTGTTCTTTGTATCAAAACGTAAGATGCTCGGGAAAACTGCTGTTGGCATTGCGGTGGGTGGATACTAGTAAAACTTGCGACAGATTGAAGAGCTTAAAAAGGACCAAAGGGCGTGAAACAATGCAAATACTTCGGCTGGAGAACAAAAATTTTAACGTCCTTTTTCTCTGGCACTGAAATTATGGTTTCGTTAGTTAACCTCGTCGAGTACGCCTCTTCTGGGAAAAGCTGCCCTGCTCGAATAAACGTGCAGTTAATCTCATATCACTTGAGAAACCGTAATTTCAGTGTGAATCTTCGTGTGTTGTGACTTATCCCACCTGGTGGGGTAAGGAAAGTCCGAATAGTTTCCTTGTAGGATATGAAAGTAGAGTGCTGCCTCGGCACTATTGAACAGCTTTTAGATAACAAAAAGGGTTGGGAAACTGCCGGAACTTAAATTTAGAGAAACTGACGTTTCGAGCGAAGGCCCTTCGTCGGAGTGAAACGTAAAACGGAAAACGTTTTATGTTTAAATTTAAGTTCCAGCAGCTTCCCAACCCTTTTGGTTGTCTAATTTCCATGTACATTTACTAGTGCTAGATATGCTATTTCTTTAAAATTTCTCGGTCTTAAACATTGCAGTTCGTTGGAGTGGTTATTTCAAGAAAGATGGCGTATCAGTGTTGAAAGTCTGTTTAATGCATCAGCCGCTGTTAAACCCAAAGAAAGCTGGAAACCTGGCATATCATGACTGAATTTAACCACAAACCCACAAAGAGGATAATAATAGTTATGCAGTTAGAACAAGTAAAGCTTTTTAAAAATTCTTTTCTTGTTGAAACAAAATCTGTCAGGCATTTTAAACGTCGAGATCCGTAGACATAAGTATGATCTAAATCTGTTTCTTGGGTAAATACAATCCGAACAATACCGAAATGTGCTCCTTGATAGGGACTTTATGAAATTACACTAATCAACACTTCGCGCCCTGTTATTCCAGTCATTCCAGCTGCACTGAATGATGAAATTAACTCACACTTAATATTTTATCTCCGACTTGCAGTCTACCATCATGTTCGGCAGCACCACCTTCTATAATCTTTGTAATAAAAATTCCATTATCTCCAGGTATGTGCTGATTTCCTACACCTCCAGCAATACTAAATCCAAGACCCTTGGTGCCTTTGGATAGTGTTATTTCAAGACGTTTTTCGGGCTCAGCAACAGACTCCACTAGGGGGCGCTTGACACGTAACGTAATCACACCAGAACTAGCCTTTAATGCATCAACAGCCACTTGGTGAGGAACGTTTACGGTACTGGTACTGTTCACAGACAATATACAATCCTTCACTCTGTTTGAAAGCAATAAGTAGATGTAAGATATTGTAGCAAAGAAACTAAGGGAGACGGTTCTATCTTTTTTAACAATAAACTATACAATAATCAGGGATATTTGGTAAGCCAGAACAAAAACGACAGTAAACAAAATACGTTCAGTTTTAGTATTTGATCAAAACTTCGCATAACTGGTTTTGGAATGAACCCTGGATGCTCTTTTTCCTCTTCTAACAGGTATTTAAGCAATTCTGGTCAGTAGGTTGACATTTAAAACAACCAAAAGCGACAACGTTGTAAGCTCATCATTCATATCAAGTGTACAACAAGAACGACGTCTTGAGTACTTAAAGTGGCACAACGATGGAAAAAATCGTAGGTCCAGTTATGATCGTACTCTAAAGTGACTTTGAAGTAAGGAAGAACGGCGCTTGTGGTTTTTCAATATCTCATCTCGTTCCAGAGATATTCAGGTTTTTGAAACATGGAGATTAGGTGTCCAATGACGTCATTTCCTTCACAAGGATTAAAAGAAACTCACTAAATTAGGAATATCTCTGGAACTAAACGATAAAAATTGGGCAAAACTTGCAATGTTTATGGTATTAAATAAGATACTGATGGAACTTTCATTGTTGCTACAGTAACCGATCGGTCTCAGACCCCACTAAACATACAACACAAATCCTTATTTCTGTTTTAGTTTTAAAATAGGAAAATTTAAACCTATGGACTACAATCCTTACCATACTAACGACTCATTTCTCTGCGCATTGAATTGATTTCCTGGGTATTACAGATCTTTGTATAATGATGAAGTAAACACAGTGCGTTTTGCTACATGTTATTTTCGGCCCACGATATTTGTTCAAGTTCGCATAGTACAAATAAAAGGTTGACCGGTTAGAAATTCGTGTTTGTGGTCTTTTAATAGAAGAATCTCATTAACAGTTAGTGCATACGGTCTACAACGTGGCCGCAGTACCTTTGACACGACAGGATAAGTATAGGATTGCTGCAGCCTCTCATTCGGTTCTCATATGAAATCCCACGTGCGCCCATGGTAAAACGAAGCTGCGGCAATTAACAAAGAACAAGAGTCTCATCTCTTGATGTAGTAACCGTTCTCATACATGAATTAAATAGTCCTTTCATAGTTTTCATGGACCTTTCATAGTCCTTAGTCTCATTTCATAGTCCTTTCATGTATTGACTTCGGGTATTATTTTGATTGTTTACGGAAACGGATAGAAGCAAAGCGGTAAAACGTCTTTCATATTAACACACTCTTAGAAATACAAAACGTGTTCGTCTTGTCAATCCATTAATAGTCGAACCGCGTATGAAATGTTTATCTCAACATATTGAGACTCTTCAGTAGTTTTACTTCAATTTCGCGATACGTATCTCCGCGGGACGTTCACTTTTTTTCTTTTTTTTATCTTCTTAACGATCGTTGAAGCTACACTTAAAACGCTTTGCTCATTTATAGAATAAGATAAACCCATTTCGTAGGCGTAAGAATATTGTATATTTCTTCAATACATTGTATATTAATATAAATGATGTCGTACCGCTTTGCTGCCGAACAATCGAACTAATAGTTATATCCACAATAACAGTTTATAAAAGACTCCACAATTCGAACATGAGAATAGTTGTAAGATCATGACAAGCCAGATACTTGTTTTTACCGAGAGTTTTTTAATTCTTACCGCAGGTTCAGGAACCATTAAAAAGCCGGGGCAATTCTCTGTTTAACATTTCATCTATGTAGTATCTTTATATCTTAAGGGATTGACTGCAATCTGGCAGCACTGGGGTGAAAAGCAATATTTTGGAACTATTCAAGAAAACCACCTTTTTCTTTTACACAAGATGTGGAGTGCTTTCCTCATTAACTTACCTTAGTCTGCCATCCCTTGCAGCCGCCCCCTCTGACATTATCTTGGTAATAAAAATTCCTGGGTCATTACCAAAATGTGGGTTGTCTGTTCCACCAGCAATGCTGAATCCCAACCCTGTAGTTCCCTGTAGCAAGATTGAAAAAAGATTTGAAGGATCCTGTAAGCAGAACTGAGCGATAAGGGTAAAACTTTTTCCTAGTAATGAATCACATCTACTGTACATATGAGGAATACAGGCATCACTTTGCATGTCTGTCAATGTCATTGTACTTAGAGAAAGAACAAAGAATTACTAGTACTGTACACAAAACTTGACCTCATAGAAAAATTCACATATCATTTGAGGAAATCAACAGAATATGATTCAAGCACATAGAAAATGAAGGGGTTGTACCCCTTAACAAGGACTTTTTTCAAAGCCTTTTCAAGGTCTTCTGCCCCATACTGGGGGTTTCAGTACAGTTTTGAACACGAAAGGAATTGTTTTCTCAATTAGACAGACACTTTTCTGGGGCTGCAGACTCATGTAATAGATCCAAAATGGCAAGGTTTATAAACAGAAAGATATGTTTGGGTGCTCAATCACTTGGGTAAAATCATGGTAACAGTACCTTATAATTTGTTGGACAGCCAGCTCTTAATCATACCT
>JBAHVQ010000496.1:552880-569669 GCA_036872915.1 Nanipora kamurai | reverse complement strand
ATGCCAAGCTAGACGAATATATTATTAAAAAACCCGAGTGTGTCTTTTGTGTGTTGTACTTCGGCACGTTACACATACTAGAATTTTTACAAGATTAATGTTGATAATGTTGATATGTAGCTCAGTGGTTAGAGCATCTCACCGGCGATCAGAAGATTACGGGTTCGATTCCCGTCAGGGGCTCAGAAAGCTTTTCTGAGTAGACTAGCTTGAGCATGCGTATGACAAACATATAATAATTTAGTTCATTTTGTTTCCGAATCCACATCGTTCCAGGGCATAACGTTCTCCGGTAGATTGCCGAATTGAGTTAAATGCAAGATTATCACACACGGATATTCGTTCAACTTCTCTCCTTCTTCCTCTTCTACTTCTTCTTATTCTTCTACTTCTCCAACATCGTCATTGGGGCATGGATTGTTGTCTGAGAGTTGAAGTTCTTCGGTGACCGGCTGGTGGTCCTGTAGTTTGGTGAAGGCTGTTGTTTGATGTTGTCGCAGGAAGCTTGGGCGTTCGTTATAGTTTCAGCCGGTCATGGTGCACCACAACAAGTTTTCGTTGACTGATTTGTGTACTGTACAAGATCGTGCTGACCACCTGTATGACCAGGATTGGACCGCGCTACCTGGGGCTAAGTTTACGTGTTGGATTAGAGAGGAGTACTTTGTCCCAACTTGGTATTTTCGGGTATAATCGTGCACCGACTTCCGACTTGGTGCATCGTTGTCGTCCCAGCCTTGCTATTTCTTGTACACTGGGCTGAATGGTGGTTCTCGCCCCTTGTCCAAATAACAAGAAATGGGATGTTTCGTTTGTGGAGTCGTGGTGGCCGGTATTATAGCTGAAGACAACTTTATTTAAATGTTCGTACTAGTCAGTCTGCTGTTCGTTTGTATAGTCCTTCAGCGTATCGAGCATTGTGAGGTTGAAACGTTCACTCTGTCCATTTCCTGATGGATGGTAGGAGGAATGTCATTGACCGCCTTTATATTGACAGCAAGGTGGACCTGAACTTTCATCAATATGGAGAGCTTTTGCTTGTAACATCAAACGTTTCGTTCGAGGGGAGGCATTTGATGGTCAGTATTGGTTGACGTATCAGGATTTTGGCTCTCGAAATGTCAGGGTCAGAATCTTATAGGTTGTGGAGCTCTTCGTTGGACCAATTGCCTGGGAAAGCCAAGGCAGCCACTAGGGGAGCGCGAGACAGAGCGTCTCCGTGAGGGATTGGTCTTCCAGCATGGTAGGCGACCCCAAAATCGTAGGCTTGTCGCGCTGCTTGGCATTGTGCCATCATCCCTCGAGGTTCTTTCATTGACATTAAGTATGACAATGCTTGGTGATCTGTGTTGACCTTGAACTTGGTTCCGTGCAAATAGTTATGCAACTTTGTAACTGCCCACTTTATTGCACCCATGCCTACTCCACTAGCCAGGAGTAGTAAGTTGAAACGAGCAATTAAAGTTGGGATGGGCAAGGACTGGAGCTGTTGTCAGCTTTTTCTTCAGGGTCTGAAAGGCTTCTTCACATTCGGTGTTCCAAACAAACGGGATCTCTTTGTGAGTTAGAGGGTTAAGTGGACAAGAAAGATCTACAAATCCGGATATAAAGTGACGATAGTACGATGCAAGTCCTAGGAACTGTTTCACTTCATGGGCTGACGGAGGTTTGGGAAATTTAGATACTGATTTAACCAAACGACCAGACGGAGATATACCTTTGGTGGAGACTAAAGTGTCCAGTATACTCGACAGAGGTATGAAACAATTGACATTTACTGGGTTTCAGTTTCAGGTTGTGCTCCTGTAGCTTCTTGAAAACCAGTCGTAAGCACTCCAAATGTTGGTCGACAGAGGAGGAGAAAACTAGGATGTCATCTAGGTAGATCAGGAGGATAAGCCAAAGATATGGCCCAAAAATGGAAGCCATTAACCTCTGGAATGTGGCTGGTGCCCCCTTTAACCCAAATGGCATGACTTTCAACTGGTGCAGAGCTCTGTGACTAACAAAGGCCGATTTGGGCTGATCTTGTTCCTTTACTTCCACCTGCCAATACCCACTTGCTAAATTTAGGGTTGAGAACCACTTGCTTTCCCCCAGACAGTCGAGTGCATCATCGATTCGGGGAAATCGTTTTTCTGAGGAAACGAGCTTGACGAACGTCCGTTGGTCGTCTGATATATACCAAGTTCCCACATGAACCAGATTAGTGTTCGGCATTTAGTATAACGTATTTTCCCACCTCGCACATCGGTTCCCAGTCTACGCGTCGTCTATATTTATCTCCGTCTCTCAACGTTAAATCTTTGACACTATGGTTAATATTCTAATTGAATGCTTCACACAGCTTGAACAGCAAGAAAAATAAACATTCACCAAATTTATTTATATATTTTGTACAAACCAGCCTGCGAGCAGGCTCTCCTTTAGGAAAAGGGAAAGGGGAGCCTGAACAGATGTCATTCAATTTTGAATATCTGTGTCCCAAATCGTGACGCAAAATTCGCATTGGTCTGGACGAGTACATGACTCAATACGTCACGAACTTAGAATAATATTGACCACGGCAGATTGCGTAAACTCGCGAAATCGAATTTTAGACGAAGTGTTGAGCTCGTTGTCGTCAAAATTGCAGTTTTCTTTGGAATTAAAGAATGAGCAAAGAGTAGCAATCCATAATCTACTCGATGGTAAGTAATTACCTTATGGTAACCTCACATTTACTTTATAGGTATCTTATAGTTACATTATAGTTACTGTGTAGCTTTCTCATAGTTACCTTATAGTAACCTCATAGTTACTTTATAGTGCGTTATAGTTAGCATACAGTTACCTAATAAATTCCTTATAGTTACGTTATGGTTACCTTACGGCAACTTTATAATAATTAACTTTATAGTTACCTTATAGTAACCTTATAATTACCTTATAGTTACCTAATAGTTACTTTATAACTACCTTATAGTAACCTTATAGAAACCTTATAGTTACCTTATTACTTACCTTATACTTATCTTATGGTTACCTCTAAGTTGTGATCCATGCATGAAAGAATAGGTGTTTTATTTGCTCACCCAAATTTCCAGATATGCAACAACTAAAATTTCAGCCACCGTTTGCCTCTGTTTAAACCTGAATACTTTTTCAGATTTTGTTTTCAATGCAAATATTTATTGAAGGGGACGTAAGTAGGATGACTTGGATTGACAACCGCTCCCAAGGGCTAACTTTGTTTTTGACCCGCTGGCATTGCCAATTTGAAAAATAGACTAATTTCCATTTAGTTGAAATTGTTGTAAATCAGTCGTTGGCAACGGTTGTAAACGTTGTAACAATACAATTCAAGTCTATTTCTGTACAACAGTTGGCGACAATCGCCAATACATGGAATCTCACAATTGACATCTCATTCCGGTAGGCGGGACAAACTGTTCACATGGCAAATTTTTCATCCTGCTTACCGATGATCTCGGCTAACGTAGCCAAGATCTCGGCAATCGAGCCAGCCCATTTTCCCATATGAACACGACGGAAATTTTAATAGTAAAATAACTGTGAGCGAGATCCTCTGTGGGCGGGCCAGCCCGGTTACCGGGATCATATGAACAGGCCTTTAGATTCGTTTTTGAATGGTATTGACAAGTACTTGGCGCAGACGAGAGGTTCGCAAGTAACTTGACGTAAAACTGCACAACAAAGCATATACACGGATACAGGTGTCAAAGGCTACACGAACATGTTTACAACGAAAACTGTGACACTAGATATGAAACAGCCAATGGAACAGTTTCTTACCGAATTTCCTCTATAAAGGTGTATACTTACAGGTATCGCAGGTTTCTTAAAGAATAAACCTTCAATATAATCGTTAACCAAGGTAAAGAATATTAATTTCGCAGTTCGCAATCTCTCAACTACAGTACGAGTCCTTCGTTCATCAAATTCACGCCTAAATTCTAATAGTTCGCGAGCGGATCCTGGGCCGAGCTCGCCGTTACGAAAACTAAATGAAACTAAATGGAAACTAGCCTCAACCGAAGTTTGCCAGGGACGGTACGACGGTATTCATTGGGATGAAATTTTTATGTTCTTTGCGAATTTTTCTACTTATTTTATATTTATGCAAAAAAATTATTTCACGACATTTCGATTTGGTGCTCCGTTATTTTAGCGCCCAGAGACAATTGCCTCCCTTCGCTCTCCTCTCGCTAAGCCGGAGATTTTGTTGTTGTATTCATGGTAATACGTAATAAAGCCAAACTTCGGCCTTATTTCCTGGCAGATAACCCTACCATGACAAACCACGCATGCCCAATTTTTCGAAAATAATCCCACATTTTCTAAAAACATGTAAAGTTAGTAATTTAAATAGTTTTGCTATCAGGCAATACATCGTTCGGGTGAAATGCTCGCTTAAGGGGATACTACCGTGGAATTAATTCCTGCCGACTGCCCTTGGGAAGGTCTGAGACGAAGGTCAACCACGCTCTTACCGGGCACCCTCCTAACGTGAGGTGGTTTCACAAGAAACATGCTTGGCAGGTTTTACCCTGGCAGATGATATCCTGCTTACGTTGGATAAATGCTTATGTAACCTTGTTAAAGTTGGTAAGGTACCACGACCAGCTTAGCAAGTGCCATAAACGAGGTGGTATGGGATTAACATAACTCAATTCAGACTACTCTTCACCCGAACGTTTTCTTATCATTAGTCGTAGAAACAAGTTTAACTAATCGCACGTACTCATCCAAAATTAAAATATTCCACTGACACGTAATTTCGCGGATTTCTTGGGAAATGTCATTAACCAAGACACTACGCGTGTAAATTAGTCTGAATTCTTTGGTCTAAAATTCGCACTTCTCCTTGTATTAGCTAGAGTCGTCATGTCGAAGCATAGTCTAAAAACAAGATTAACATCAAATGGTCTGACAAAGAATGGTAACGAAGCTGCGACTTATGCTAAGGACACTCGCGTGCTCAAAAATTTAGTTTTATATCAATTAACATTCAAACGGTACGATTGAGAGACCAAACCCGAACGTTTCCATTGACTGATTGTTAATTATTCCAAATATCTTATACATTCGTGGTTCGTGATTCTGCATAAAAGTGAACAAAAAGATCAAGAGAAAGTTTCCGGACCACTGGCATGCTCATTTTGATTTCCTTAAATAACTCTTTCCAAGCCAAATCAAGCTTCTGTCAATTTACTTTCGTCAATACAAAACTATTATATGGATCGATATGGGTGATGACCTTAAACAGATTAAATCAAAAGAAAGAAAAATGTCCGAGAATATACGTCAGGAAAGTTTTACAATACACTGAGAGGGCGTAGGAAGCACTTAAAGAGCCTAGGTAGCAGCTGATGAATGCTGGATTTCTTTATGTCAAACTGTAAAAACATTATTCGAACACTCGACTGGTATGCAAAAATTTACCGAACTTAACGACATAGCAACTGGTAATCCGAGATAGGCGATGATGTAATATTTCGAAGCCGAGAATGAGTACTGCGTGAGGACAAGAAAACGTTAAAAACTATATTAAATATGCATCCGCATTATCCTCATATGCCGTAGGGTCAATTAAAATGTAATTCCAGTCAAGTCCTGCGTACATAGATTTCAAGTATCGTCAAGTGGTGGGAATCAGGCCTTCTGGTTAACTGCTTACCTCATAGATAATTTGTGTACTTGAACGTCCTTTGAACAACCGGCTCCAGGATATGTTTTCGAATTAATGGCAATGCTGTTGAAGAATAATCCAGCTCGATTACATGGCTCTGGCGATGGAAGACCGAATGAGAAAACACTGTAATCTGATTCAATAGTAAGCTAATAGTTCCCGTGTCCAACATTTCAGACTGGGAAAGCTTAAAATACTTGCTAACGTTGGAAAATAAAACTTAAGGTCTATTCACACTGGGCGCGACGCGATTTTTGTAATTTTTGGAGCAAATAAATTCGTCCCTTATGAGAAGCTTGATAAAATAAGAATGACAGGATAACTTGTTGATTCTAGTGCATGCAAAACCTCCAAATGTTCCTTTGTAGGATAATTTTATTCGCTTAACTGGGAAGTCGTATCGCGTTACCGTTTCGTGTTCAGTGTGAATAGACCTTAAAGGCCAGCTTGCAGAAAATGTGACTGAAGTAAAAATGCCCTTAAAAACAACCAGAACAGGAAAAGTAACAATGCTGAACGAAGTTGCTGAAGAAATTCCAAACCTTCCGAAGTCAAACGAAGGCCAAATAATGAGCCACTTATTCATCTCACTTGCTCAGCCTGTACTGCCGAAATTTCGGACCTCTGCTTTTATAATGGACCTCGACTCATTGGGGTCGCCTTGTTTGCACTTGCGGTGGCTCCCTAGGGTAATTTTTAGGGTGATTAAGTATGGAGACTTTAGTATTTTACTCTGGCTAACGCCGGACAATTTTACTTGTCAAGGGGAAAGTCCTCGGACAGGAAAGAGTTAATGGGTTAAATAAAAAAATTTTCAGAACACTTATGACGTTGGAATTTCCTTGAATCGACTTTGCGTGAATTCAAAAATGTTTAGTTGAGATGTTTTAACTATAATGAAAAGGTACATGACACAGATAAAATGACTATTTTTATTATATTACTGAAATTGTCTTGCGGTACGTAGGTAAAATGACACACCCCGACACGTTGCTCAAAATTAGAAGGCAGGAACTTAGAAGAACAAATTTATCCTTTTCTTTCGATTTTCCCGGATGACTCCTCTCATTAATCTCTCAGTGTCAAAACCTGTCAGATTTCTCTCGGGTTTTTATTGATCAAGTACATATCTAATGAGGGGAGGCTTGGTGTATTTCAGACGACATGCAAACGCTCGTCAAGCTCGTTATCTCAGAGTTGGGAAACTGCCGGAACTTAAGAATGGAGAAACTGACGTTTCGAGCGAAGGCCCTTCCAGTTCGTTCCGGCAGTTTCCCAATCCTTTTGATTATCTACAAGCCGTTCAATACTGCCGACGCAAGTCTACTTTGATATCGTTATCTCAGAAATCATTCTCCTGAGATAACAAGCTTGATGAACGTTCGCAAAAGCGGTCGTGTCAATTGCTACTTTCTTCTGAAAATGCTTGTGGAAGTTACTTGAGGCATCTGGATGTTGGGGAGAGTGCCACCACTCCGGCTCAACATATTTCCGGGAAGGACGTGCATGGGGTTGCAAAAACATATCTGGATTTTTGGTCAAAAGGTTGACAGGTCTGATGAGGATATAAATGTCTGAAGTATCATCCCTTGAGTTAAATTACTAGCGGTAGTCAAAGATTACGAGATAATTAAAAGTTACTCAACGAGGTTGAAATAAAATATTGTGATTTTTCAGTGGCGAGGAGAAGACGAAGGCATCGGCAAACATTTGATTTACAGGTGAAGAGTTCATTCAACGGGATAGAAACTCCAGCTCTTCAAGAACTCAAATCAATATACCTTTCACTTCATTGACATGACTGTGAATGATATACAAATACAGAAATCGAGACCACGCTCTTGCCTTGGGTGACCATGCCGGAAGCTTCAGAACTGCATTTTTCGCAGCTGGTCCCGGTTGGCGGTTAAAATGTATGGTTCTGACACTCGAAAATCTACTTTTATTTAAGATACACATGTTAAATCTTTTTGGTAGGGTAGAGAGTTCTCAATTCAGTGTGCAAAAAGAAAGAACAAATACAACAAGCTGCAACTCCAAGTCTTCAAGGATAACTCATATTGACATAAAAAACTCTTCCACTCTCTAAACATTTCGTATGGTACAATATTTCTCTAAAATTTTTCATAAAATTAAATACCATACATCTAAGAATTTAGTATTAAAAATATTAACTGTGTCAACGTTTCATAACTTATATAAACAAATCAGCCAAAGGTTAACATTGTCTAATAATCCAAGCTCATAAGTAAAGCCGTTCCCCGCTTAGTCCAATGATCAGCTGACATGGCACCAGATTTGAGATCTACGCTAACCACATACGAAGCACGATCTGATGTTCCAGCTCGATTGGGGTAGTAGTAGCATGGGCACGAGTATATTCCTGCAAAATACAAAAGTCGAGATTAAATTGAAGTTGAAATAATGTGAAATTAAGTCCTAATTAAATTTTCTTCTTTGATTGAATTTTTGAAATTCTGAAGCTGGTGTTTACAGTTCTTCTGTATCTTACTTCTTTGGGATGTAGCGACATAACTTTCACGTAAAAATCCCTAATGACATAATAATAGTATGTATACCTTTGACATTATTAACTTGAATCACCCGAAGTCATTACGTTGTGCAGTGTAAAGTTATGCTATTTATACATCAAATAAGTCTCAGAAGTGAGACATGATGTAGCGATAAATGCCTTTCTACAAGATTTCACTTCAATTTTCAAACAAGACAATTTCTTTAATACAGTTTGAAAAATAAATTTTTACCTATCTTTTACCGCCAGTTTATTTTGAGTTGCGGCTAAGAACAAAATCATGGGACCAATATCTCGATCGGATTTTTGCCTTCAAATTAGTACAATTTTCTTGTGTTTTAACAACAAAATAGAGTATATTTGATTTCTCGCATGGTTTTTAGATAATCTAATCTGACTCGTTCCACATGATATCAGTCCAAGCTTTTGCTCACTTGCGCCTCGACACGACGACAAGCAAAGACCACTTCTTTCGTTTTGCCACCTCTTATTCATATGTTGGCAAGCTTTGGATTGTTCCTTTTACTTCCAGTCGTAGATCAAGCTTTGCGTTCTTTATTTACATGCATTTGGATTGATAGAATACTGACGTGAGATATTTCTTGATCTTAATTTTATTCGAATTTTGGAAACAGTTTGCTAACAGTAAAATAATATTACGTTCAGTAAACATAAACATAATTTGATAACATAATTAACCTCTAAAGACAGTGTCCTGAGACACTTACAACAAAAAAGCAATGAGAAAACAAAACAAAAATAAAGAGAGAACAATAAGAGCATGGCCGCTAAAAGGTTAAGAATTAAGAAATGAACATAACCGTGGCAAATCTGTTGGAGTTCTTTTACATTTATCCAACGTGCGATACAATTGCATTTTATTTCCTCCACAGCCTTAACCTTTAGTTTGCAACCGCACATACAAGCGGGATTTAATGAACGCAAATTGGATGCATAGACCGATTTTAATAGAATCTCAAAAGAATTTTGAATTGATTGAAATATAATTAATAATAAATTATAGTTTATGTTCAAAATGGTTAAAGTGGTCCCACACAGTTTCCCGAAAAATGGAGAATGCAAATTTGAGACCTAAAGACCAATTTGACTTATTTCGAAAAAATTTTGGTGGCCCCCATTTTTTTCATATAAACTTTCATTCTGGGATGGGTAATTAATAGGCCAATTTAAAAAAAATGATAGTTATATATAGTGAAGGAAATTTTTGAGCGTCAGAATGATATACTTTTGAGACCCAACCGGGACCAGTTGCGAAAATTGCAACTCTGAGGCCTCCGGCTGGGAATCGAACCCGCGACCCTGCGAATCTAGTGCAGTGCTCTGCCAACTGAGCTACAAAGGCCATTGCCGAGAGCGTGGTCACGAATTCTAGTATCCATCGGTGGGAATGCCAGTGAAGTGAAGGGTATATTCAAGGAATATTTAGCATTGACACTCAGAAACATTAAATGATAGTTATATACGGTGGAGGAAATTTTGGAGTGTCAGAATGATATATTTTTGAGACCCAACCGGGATCAATTGCGAAAAATTGCAACTCTAGGGCCTCCGGCTGGGAATTGAACCCGCGATTGTTACTGAATTGTTACGGAGTGTCAATGCCCAATGTTCCTTCAATATACCCTTTACTTCACCGGCATTCCCACCGATATATACTAGAATTCGTCACCACGCTCTCGGCAACGGCTTTTGTAGCTCAGTTGGCAGAGCACTGCACTAGATTCGCAGAGTCGCGGGTTCAATTCGTATCCGAAGGCCCTAGAGTTGCATTTTTCGCAACTGGTCCCCGTTGGGTCTCAAAAATATATCATTCTGACACTCGAAAATTTCCTCCACCATATATAACTATCATTCAATGTTACTGAGTGTCAATGCCTTATATTCCTTCAATTTAAAAAAACGTTGTTTTACATTTTTTCCCAAAATTAAAAAAAATATTTTTACTTTTAGAAAAAAAAAAATCTGCAGATTTTTTTTAAAATTGTCCTATTAATTATTCATCCCTGAAGGAAAGTTTTACGAAAAAAAAATGGGGGTCACCAAAGCTAATCACTAAGATTAGCATGATAAAGCCCCTGGGTTAACTAGCCAAAGTCTCAACCCTATTTAGCAAGATCGCGTCGGCTACCATGAAACCCTCTATTACGGCTACAAAAACTCAAACTATGAACGTCTGCACACAATTACCTTTTGCAGTTTTCTTTTTATTTTCGACAGGTTTGAAATGAATAGTTGGTATTGGACACACAAGTTGCATGGGCTCGGCTTCAATCAAGCAAGTATTTTTCTTATCCCAACCAGCGCCTTCAAGATATAATCCGCGAACCCAAACTCCATCCTTAAGGAAAAGCGATTGAATAAACGACTGTTATTACCTGTCATGGGAGGTTTCGAAAGATTACAGATCTCTCAGAATGAACAGAGCTTTGGCCCGTAAACAACCCTTCTAAAGTGCTACGACGCCAATTGTTAAAGCAACTTTACAAAAGGTACTACATCGATGCTACAGTTAGAAATGATCCCAAGTACAAAAAGAAATTAAATCTCAGTAATAATCAACGTCGTGGTCTGAAATATAGGGAGAGTTTAAAGGTTTTAAGTTGCTTCATCTAAACTTGTTTTTAATTGACCTGTTGTTAATTAAAGACATAATAGGCTTAATTTCTCTGCTATTTCCTTTCCACCCTCGAACGTAGTGAAATTCTAAGGGTTGTAAAATAATACTTCCTGCTGAGCTATCGTTATAGTTCAGAAGATGTTGTTCAATATCACTTGTCAAGCCTTTCTAATCGACAGGAATTCAAGGACTACTAACAAAATGAATCTATCTATAAATTTTACTACAGTTATTTGCAATCCCCTTTCCTTCACCACATTGATCAGGATCCAGTGCCCCTGAAACAGCACCTTGATTCAAGCCCTCTCAGAATACTTCGCAGATAATCTTAAAAACAGCTCCGATGTAGTCATTGAGGAATAATATGGAAAATATATTTTTGCTAGCTAGTTGTTTGATGATTCATTTGATGACGGGTTACTGCGAGCTGCCAGTGTGCGTACAAAATACATGTATATAACATTTATTCAAAGAGATGTCCTGGGCGTTGCTTAAAAAACCCCTCATTCCTTAAAGGGACTGCTCGATTCCCATCTTCACTAATTTAAAGTTTGTCCCTCATATCCTCAACATTAAAAGCTGAAATATTCTAGGAACATCTATTACATTGGGGACTGAACGAAGATATCCATTTTATTCCAAAATCATTGAATCATGATTTTGGAATAAAATTGAAATATCACTGATTCACCTCTTTGTCCTGTTCTTAACTCAAATCTTGGGTCTACAAGATGCAACTGTTCGATTATAACATTATATTTGTCAAATTTGTCGCTTCTCCCTTCTGCCAACTAGTTCTTTAACAAACGTTTCAAATTTTCGAAGCGTTATGATGTCATTCACGCACGAAATCTTTGACGTTTAGTTCTATTTTTTTCTGGAGTGCCCTCATTTACATAACTGTTTAAACATATCATGGTTGAAGTTCTACATACCATGCCTCAAGAATAAAATACTTCTTAGCAGTGGAAGATGGCAGAAGCATTCACAAACCTTTGGTTGTTGAGTTATATTACTGTCATCAACTGTGGAAACTGTAAATTCCCACGACAAAGTGTCCACCGAGATATTATGTTGTCGGGCAGAGGTTTGTAACACGGCAGTCAAAAAACCAGTCGGAAAGGTAAACCCTGATAGCCAAAATATCACTGGCTGATGAGCAGTGCTTGCCCATTTAGCAAACTGATCCACACGATGAACTAAATCACGAGTCCAATTTGCCAAAGCTTTGTTGGAAGGATACGCCTAAAAACAGCACAATACGTGCTAGTGTTATGGCTAGTATTGAGAAATTAAACAGGCTACATTGGATTAAATTAACTAGGAAACTTTGTATTATGACCCATTCACATCAAAACAAAATGATTAGAAGTCGTGATGAATCTGTAAGCTTAAAATAACAGTGTCACTGAAGTAATCAACCAGCTATTTATCGCTGGCTGAAGTTTGTTCCCACTGTCCTTTCTGGACTTCTTCCTTTTCTAAAAGTAATTTACCTTCCCCCAAAGAGGAGGAACACGAACGTCATAAATACAGTTGAAAGTTTCCTCAAGATCGGATGACATCACAACCAGTCCTTTAATACCACGTTCTAGCTCAATAAGAGATGACTTGATGGTTCCAAGTAGTTTGTTGTAACGGGATATCTAGAACACAAGAGATAATTAGTCGTCGTTACCAGTTGAATTTTCTTCCATAAAACATGACTTTACCTCTTGAAGAAGCACTACGTTGAGTGGAGACGGATCGTCTGCCATAATCTTGGCAGTCTGTTCATAGTCGATTTCTTCCGGTACCTTTTTCAGCACATCAGCAGCAAGATCTAGAACCTTACACATTTGAAAGACAATTGTCATCAATAAAACATAATTCTACCAATTTTAACTTTTCATCGAACGACTTTTCCAAAATCATTACAACAACGTAATTTCAATTATCTTAACTGCGGACCAGTGGTTAAGGAAAGAAATTCTTTAATTTCAATGATTAAACAGGAGTTGCAAAACTTTATTTAAGTATACAACATAGAAGACAGATTATTCAGAGTTGAATGCATGATACTTTTTAATACTTTTTTTATGAAGTGAAGTAAGGGATTTAAATAATAGTATTTTCACTAGGTGTTTCACATACAATACAATATAATAAGATGGAACAACACATCCCAACAAAATACAACACCACATGCAATACAACAGTAATGAAGAACCGCGTTTTTTTATAATTGAGTTCTCCATGTAGATAGGTCTATGTACAAGGTGAAAAGGTTAATACTAGATGTCAATAAAAATTAATAAACGTTTTCCACTGACATAATCATCATCGGGTACATAATGCAGCCCTGTATAACCATCTCATACTTCGCAGCCGGCACGTAACAAAATCCTATCCTCGGTTCTTCTCCACTTTTACTATTCCCTGAGGGAATTAGACAATAGAACATAGATTTTGTCGTGGTAACAAATCTAAAAATCACTTTGAGAAGCGTATTAACCGGCGAATGGTTATACTGGAAAGTTCAGAAAAAGAACTGTTGAAAACCTAGAAGGGTAAGAATAATAAAGAGATGGAGCCTACGGATGATTAAAAACTATTGTGCTTCTTTTCAGTTCCACTCCAATCAATCATTTCAGTCCACGCAAAGGGTTTCCTCTCAGATGAAAGTATTCAACAAATTGAACCAGTTCAAAAACAAAAATTGAACTAGATAAAAAAACAGGGCTGGGTAAAAACGAATTAAACCAACGGACTATAATATTCACATTTACTACCTAACATCCCATCTAAGTGTCCTGATCATTATTCCTGAATCACGCATCCGGAAAGAATTTGATTTGGTGTTTTTATAATTAGCCGCGCACAGGTGTCAAAAGAAAATCTTTGAGGGCTATGCTATGATCAGATGCTACTTCCAACGTTAAAAATGACTGAGAAGAGTAAAATATATGATAATACCTTCTGTTCTCTAGTTTGGCCCGTTCCACTTGTAGAAGCAACTTGTGGTTGAAGAGATAACAACGTATCAAACAGATTTCTACGAAAGTAAAAAAAATGACAAAAAGTGAGTTTCACGGATTTATATTGATTGGGTATACTTATATTATCCTACTAGGTACTTTTCGCATTTTGCCGATTGTTTTTCACAATGGGCTCGGTCTCAAAAACAACTATGACCCGCTGACAGTTGCAAAAAGTATAAAATGAGATGACAGGGTGCCCGCACAGATGGTTTGTCTGACCTTTAAACAATACTTCTGTGCATTGTGTAATAAATATCAATTTCTGGCGATATAATGGAAAAATGTGCGTGTGTTAATATGAAGTAAACGTACATTTGTTTCAGCTTCAACATCTATTACTTGCGATTCAAAATAGCCATTTTGGCGGTTTCCGAAGGTGGAGAGGTCTCGTTTACTATGTATACATAAGAGAAGACATTTTCTTCTCAAAAATCGCACGGCTCTCAAATACGGTATCAGCAAAGAAAAAAGATTTTCCACTTGTCTCGTACCAATCATGCCAAAACTCTTACCAACGACAAAGAACAAGTCGACCAGAAGAGTTTATAAACTCTGCTCGAACCGCTTCGAATGTGTTCAACAAATAATATGTGCCAACGGACGTACCATTCTCTCCTTTGGGCCATTCTGATCGGACGCCGTTTAAAACATCCCTTCGTTTTAAAAAGGTCTTAATTGACTTAATTCTTGCATCGTAGAGTACGCAGTCGAATTTCGAAAATTTCTTAGAGAAAGAGCGTATGATATTCGTACATTAACGGGGCACTTTTGTCTAAAATCCGTGGTTGTAAACGGTAAAATTAGGGGACTTGGCACAAAAATGTTTACCTAGCATGCACAGGTATGCAAAGAAAAGATATATTATGAACCTGGTTTCGATAATTTGGCTTGCAATGTCAGCGTTCGGATGCTGACCAAATGCTTCTGGGTGATCTATGTTAGGTAGCATGCTGATATACTCCTGCAAAAAGAAAGATAAAATTACATTACAAACAACTAAAATGTTCAAAGTTAAGGGGAAAAAATAGCATTATCAATTAATTTAGTAATCGCCTATTCATTGACAGATAACAGTTCTAGCTTTTATACCAGCCACTCCACAAGCTTGTAGTTGTAAGTTCTTGTGGACGAAAAAAGTGGACGTATGGCTAGTTTAATCGGGTGTATCAACTTTGTGGATCTTGGGCAGCCCACCACTGTGGACTTAAAAGACGCACAAGAAAAAATTAGCCATGTGTTCTATTCTACCAGCCACGGGCACTACCAAAGTTGAAAGTAAAACTTAAACCGTTGCCAATTAATTAAATTAGTTCATCTGATTTTCTAATGGAAAATCTATTGCATGCCAAATGTTACTTACTCTGTACGATTGCAATGGCCCATCTTTCGGAATATAATAAGTGGATAACGATGACAGTCTATCGATGAAAGTCAAATGAAACAAAGCATTGGGCAATATATAAAACAGGTAAACTTGAAAAACGTTGGCGTAAAACTGCTCCTGTAGGTCGTCACACCCAGACGAAACTACTCAGCAACGCAAAATGCAATAATCTAGAGCTGTTTAATGATAAAAGTACGAGATATGAAGTCACAACATTTCGATGTCACCTTAATATAATTTTCAAGCGTAAATGCATGTAAATCTAACTTATATATGTGCAAGTGTAAAATTAAATGCGAGCTAAAACTAATGTCATTTATCTTAAAAACAATAAAACTTATTAAGTACGTAAAAAATAAAATGGTATGTACAGTAAAATATGTCCAGGAACAAAGCTAAGAAACAGAAAAAAATTTATCTTTATATTCGTCCGTTGTTTACGTGATTACAAATATGGCGATTTTCCCTCTTATTTTTCAATAAACATCCAGTAATAAAAAGTTTATCGGGTTTGTATTTAAAAACACGAGTACTTATCATGGCTTCTCGAAAGGTAGACAGTGAAAAATATCTTCTTGACCTTCTACACGATGTAATTGTTCAAAAAGCCAACAACACGTCGGATGCAAATCACAAAAAACACAATAATTGGTCAGGATGCTTCATACTTATTTTAGAGCAGTTGTAAGAGCAAACCAACGGTTGGCGGATAACGAGAGTTTATACTGGCTATTGGGAATCTAAATCTACTTTTCTGGAGAAGTTTTCCTCTTTTTCAAAACTGGCAATTCCGATATCTTATGAACTCTTTTGATAAACTATAACGGCTAGTAGCATCTCCAAAGAATGTTTAAAACGGAAAACATAGGCTGGCAGATGCACGTCACAAGCAAACATCGTTTTAATTTTTTGGCCTCCCCACCAACGCTACAGAAGAAAAAGTTGAAGAAAAAACAAATCGCTTCTGTCAACACAAGCATAGCTACAAATATACTGTAGTTGTAACCATAAAGAACCAGCACAGTTCTCAGTAGAGTTGTTGCATTACGATCAAAATAACGTAACATTAAAAACAGTGTGGCATTTTTATTTGCCAAAAAGGGGGGTCGTAGCTTCATGCTTTCCTCTCATGAATCCACAAGTGTATGCTGGTATTGGTGAATTTTTTATGTTAACCAGTTTCAAGGCTCAGTACAAATAGGCCGGACGCCATGAAATTATGAAAGAAAGTTAGAAACTTAGAAAAATTTAAAACAGATTTGGCAAATTTTCGAGAACCTTTTGCTCTTCCAAACTTGCAAGATAACTTACAAAAATTGTAAAGAATTTACAAACTCAAATTAGCAATTAGAATACAAACTGGAAGAACCAAAAACCTGAACGCAGGCCTTGTTTGCTTGTTTTCACTCGTAATTTTTGGGCGAGTTAAGCTAAGGGCTTATTATGTTGTTTTCACTCGTAATTTTTGGGCGAGTTAAGCTAAGGGCTTATTACGTTGTTTTCACTCGTAATTTTTGGGCGA
>JBAHVQ010000496.1:501450-520035 GCA_036872915.1 Nanipora kamurai | reverse complement strand
GGCTCTTGATATTTCGAAACATATACTAGTTTCTTCGATATCGGGACATTTAAATCCTATCTGATTTTAAATAGCTTCTTCTACTCAGCCATAGAGAGCGATGTTAACTTTAATCTTAATTAGTTGCAATGGCAGTGGCGATGATAACGGGAACGGTTATGATGATACACCAACAGTCTATTTTATGAATGGAAAGGACAAAGAACAACAATTGCGTTAATCTAACCATGTTCAATCGCATCTCGAAATAGAACCAGATTCATTGGAATCACGCCTGGTTCCATATTGTAATCCTCAAGCTGGTTTTCCATGAACTGTTTCAATACTGAAAAATCTGTAAGATCTTCGTATACTTCGCCATCCTTCATAAAGTCACCTGGAAAATTACGTTTTCGAACAATACTTAATAGCAAGAAATACGCAAATGAATGAGTATATTTAGCAACTCCGAAGCAGTCTCGTAGCAGACCAAGTGGTACTAGGAATGTTCAAAAAGAACAGTGAAACGAAAATATACTCCATAGAAAAATGAAGAAGAGAAAGCAATACTAAATATCAAGTCGAGTTGACAGATAATGTTTCAGAGTGAGTCACCATGGTTAAGTAGTTCATCGTCCTCTATGTAACACATTGTTCAGTAGTAATACCAGTAATTATCTGATGGTATAAATTATCGAAATTCTAAAAAAGTTAACATTTATCTCTTCAATTATCTCCATCCACCAGCAGTCATATACTTAGATGTATTCCTAGAGTACAAATAAAGTACTCAATTTTTTCTCAATTTCCCAGTCTGGTCCGAATAAATCTTTGAATCGTTCTTAAGATCAGTAAATTGAGATCTTAATCTTTAGCGTTCGGTCGCGCATTTTTTCAGTGACCGAGTGGGTGCATAAATTATCTATTAGAACAATTAAAAACATAAAACTTTCGTACGGAGTCTTTGAATTCAAATAATTATCAACACTCAAGGGAGAAATACTAAAAAAAACGGGAGAGTAAAGGTTATTTTAAATAACCTTCTTTCTTCCACTTACAACAACAGAGTCACTTCGTCTCGGTTGAATAATAAACCCGGTTTTTCTAATCACATTTAACGAATTCAATTACCAGAATACTGCTTGAAAACGCATTTTACAGTCTTTCTGTTCCAATAAGGAATTAAATTCATCAATACCACTAAGTAATCTAGTAGTTGTATTCAGTGGACGACATTCAGAGAGCTGGTCACTGGCAGACGTAACAAAAGAAATGAATGTTCATCAAATTCATTTAAGCTGTTTCTTTCTGATGTTGTTTCGCTTTATTTATGGTCTCTAGTTTGCCCTAAACAGAACACCAACTTGCATGGAACATCAAGGTCTGTTAGTGAAGGTCAAAATTGTGTTTAACCATGAGAATTAAGTCAGTCTTATCTTTACACTCTTATAGGCTCGTCCAATCCCTGTGCGTCTATGATGTCGGTAATCATAAGTAATATTTACAAAATGAGTGATTGGTCTTACTATTTAGCAGAAAAGGAAAGTTAAAACAAGTCATTTACACCAGTAAAAGTTCAATTTGAGTGTGCGAGCTGGTGTAAAACTGGCTGATACAGACACTAGTGTCTGTGATGCACAACTGATGTTGATTTAATCTGTTCAGTATCATGGTACATAGGAATTGATTAAACTTTAAGTTCTTTTGAATTTTCCTCAAGTTCTAGATCATATTGTATCAAACTGACCGTTCTGTGTCACAAATTCCTGAATTTCATTTTATAACTATCCTATTTACCATCCACCGGTAGCATGCAAAATGCCATAAACCAGTGAAACTCGCACTTCCACAACAAATTGACCAAACCAACTATCCAAATGCACTCTATAACAACTACACAAATCTCTCTTGTTTTCGACGGGTGATCGCAGGCTTCGCCAGGGAGGATTATCTGACAATAGAAAAAAATAAAACAAGCGTACTTACCAAATATTGGAGGCTGTTTGTTAGGGCAGAGATTGTGAAAGGTAAGATCGAATAAACTTCCCAGTTTATCACTAATAAGGCTAACGAATGACTCTTTATCAGTTTCGTCGACAAGGCGATCAGCAAAGACTCTGAAAAAATAAAAAGATGAATTGGATTGTTTTGGCTAAGGCAATACAAATTGTCGTACAATTTTATCTGCCATATTAAAGATGAAGTGCGCCTAATTTTGGTAATGCGTTTCTTGTATCGTATTTCCAAACCATCTCTTTCATTATCTAAGTAAGAAAATTAAAAGTATTGCACGATGCCTCCATTTCTGTGAAGCCCCCCCTCGTGCGACAAATTAAAGTGCCCATGAAACGAGAAGATAAGAAACTCCCTTAATTGAAAGAACATTTTAATTAATAAAGATTGGACACGATAGCTCTTGTATACCACACATTGTCTTAACATGATTTGTTTGATATGGAAATAACAGCTGGCATACGTAACATTGCATGAGTTACCGGTAAGTTGCCTACGTATTGGAGATTTAGCAATTGCATCATTCCACATTTTGTTTTTTAAGCGTCATGGGCCAAATTCATCATAGTTTTAAGTGACTTTGTTCGATAAGGATATTCTCAATTTTATTACATACCTTAATACAATAAAGTGAATG
This sequence comes from Nanipora kamurai, assembly GCA_036872915.1. Lineage (NCBI taxonomy): Eukaryota > Metazoa > Cnidaria > Anthozoa > Scleralcyonacea > Helioporidae > Nanipora > Nanipora kamurai. The sequence continues at coordinate 517,406 of JBAHVQ010000496.1, read as the reverse complement.
CATGTTATTTTTTACGTATCAAATCTTAATATCTCAAGAACGAAATGGTTGATAGCAAAGCTGCAAGGAAAAGCAAACTTGTAGAATTTAAAAAGTTGGTTCGCAAAAGGGAGTTTCTTTAAAACTCATTTGTTTACTTGATGGACACCTTAAAATTTAGCAAAAAGACAGATCGTTCAACTTTTTTCCGTCAAAATTTTGGATCTTCATAAGTCCAGGCGATCGTTTGTACATCACGTCATTATTTAAGCGTTCAAAAAAAAAAAGATATAGGAAATTTTACCTGAAATTTTCATGGACCCATAACCTTGCCATGCTTGGTTTAGTATCCTGAAAATCTTTCCTCGCACGAAGAAGACCTTGAAATACCTGATGAATATAAAGAAGACAAAAAAATAGCAGCTAACATTGACATAGAAAGACGGTATTCGAAAGTAATGATCACAAGGTACGCTCTGTGCTATAGTGTTTTAGTATGGTTGGAAATTGTGAAGTTAATGATGACGTGAACAAATTAAGTCAGCTATGCCTGACGCGCTATGGCCCCCACCTGAACGAAGTCTATTGCGAAGAACTCGCCTCCCAAAATAGTACTTTGCTTTGCTTAAAATTTATATAGTAGCGACAGCTAAACATTTGTCTGCATTTGTGTTATTTTCGCTCTACCTGTGATGTTATCGAGCGCTCTACTTATTCAATCACTTGTGTAGCTTTTCGGTTACATTTTGTTGGATTTATATATATATATATATATATATATATATATATATATTATATACTGTCACTTCAATTTCTGTCATCAATATATTTAAAGAATCAAAGTAAGTATACCGTTACAGATTAAAAAACAGTGCTTTCGAGGGATTTTCTTCAAGCTTTTGTCCATGAGCTTTCCAACAGTATTTTAATTAAAACCCAACAAAAAATGTTGCAGCGAGTTTTCTTTCAGGTCAGCTTAGTAACTTCGCAACGGAAAAATAACTAATTTGAGAGATCCCGTACTTTTTTCTTCTTTGCAGAGCTGTTGACGGTCAGTTTAGGATTTTCAAAAACCCTAAAAAATTCCAGGATGCTTGCGAATCGTGTCATTCGTCAAAAATATTTAAAATTTCGGTTGTGACGGTAACACTACCTAGTTTCCATTTTACTGCTTATTTAATCCACGATGCTAAGACGTTTAAAATCGAGGCATTTCCAATTGATACTTGTTTGTTGAATCCAGTTCTTAGAGGACTGATGACAAACATAGAACCTAAAACAAGAGTTGGCCAAGAGCAGCACCGAGGCACGCTTTCCAGGAATTTTAAATATATAATCTCGTAAACGCACACAACGGGGCACGATTTCCAGGAATTCTAAATATATAATCTCGTAAACGCGAGGCAGTTAAGAGATGCAATGCCAATTACGAAATATTGGCATGCACATGGATGTATATGCTAACCTTTGATATATCTCGTAGGTTGAACAGGTAATGAATTTTGGTCGGTGTTGGAAGCATCTTGGATACGATAGTGTTATAAACGTCTATTGTGGCCTGAAATAAACCAAAGAAAAAAAATGGATAATTTTACAGTTTAAAGTACACGTGCATAGCTGGGTTATTTTATACTAATCGAGGTCGTTTCGTAGTAGATACAATATGAGCGATCGAACAGCACGAAATTTACAAGGTGAGTCCTAGTAAATCTCATAAAATAGGTATATTACTATGTTTACGAGTTATTTTGGTAATATAGGCTATTTTACCTTACAATTTATGTAAATCAGGACAATGTCACATCCGATTTACATCTTGCCAATTAGACAGCCATTTCTTTTGTGTTTCCCTCATGAATTGTTTATGTTTTGCTTCTATTTCTCGTTAAAAGCAAAATATCGAGCTTTCGGATCGCGTGACTATCTTCAGGGTTAAAGGCGCTACAAATTTCTGTCCTGAAGATGAACATGTGGTTTGAATGTTTCGTATTTTACACACCTTGCTTTTAACTCCAAGAGATGAATCAAAATAACTTTAAAGTTTATGTAAGTTAAATATTTATTAATTTCTTTTGAAAGCAACTTTATGATTTGTGTTCTATCTTTCAGATCCCGGTAAAATTAGAGAGAATAATAAAAAACAGAGCTAAAACAAAAGGATCTAAATAAATGTTACACTTTTACACGTTTCCAGTTTAAATATGTTCATAGTTATATTATTGTAAGCTATAATACTATATTCGGCATTAAAGAATTGAAACTCGCCATCAGAATCAAGTGTACAATCCAAAATTTCAAAATTTCAAAATTTCATAAGGAAAATACAAAAGAAAATCAAAACCATGTCGTATCTTTATAAGTCATAAAGACACACTTGTTTTTCTCGTCGAATTTTCTTAGCTCAGAAAACATTAATTCTCAAACTTTTTTCGGCAATTAGTGTATAAAGAGATAAAAAATTAGAGTGCTGCGTCGGCAATATTGAACGGTTTGTAGATAGTCAAAAGGTGAAACTGCCGAAACTTAAGAATACTTAAACTGAAGTTTCAGTTTATCTACAAGTTGATAAAGAGGGCTGTTTTTGAAGTTATTCAAAATACTCACAGTACGTATTTCATCGGATCTAAAACACGCCGCTGTTGCCTCGTGTTTATATACAATAAAACACTCCCACTCGTGTTTTAAATATTACATAAAGCATCAAATTTGAAAATTTTTTATTGGTACTCTAAAAATTGACTTCAAATTTTGTTGCTTAAGGAGCATATATCTTCTTAATTGGAAATATCATCCTGTAACTCAAAATGTAAAAATGTCGAAATATTATTGTTTCAACATCTGCCTCCCCTTGTTAATAACTCGAATCTTGAGTTTTCAGGATGACAGGCCTGTTTGGAATATGTTTTATTCTATACTTTTATAAGTTTCCCAAGTTTACTGATTACCTGTGTCATTATATCGCCCAAAGGTTTCACATCCTCCTCAAAATCCTGTAGTTTTTGATTGATCATTGTTCCAAATATTCTTTTGATTTGACTTTCCTGATAGAAAAAATTACAAAAAAAACAAAACAAAGACGGACTTAAAATCCTTGGCATATTGCAGTTTGCTCTTCAATTCTTACACTTTTAGCGAAAATCTAGCCCATCGTTTAAACCTTCAAAAGCTGTTTTGCCTCTCCCAGACCACAAAGTACTACAATTTTGGTATCCTTCAAACTTGTAACGACATGGAAAATAAGAAAATATTTATTTAGAGTGCGTTCGATTGACCCTGTTACGGAATAGGCACATATTCCGAAATATTTCAGAATAGCTATTTTGAATAGTCTGGAATTATAACAGTTCAATTGAACGGATAGTTTGCTTTACTCTAAGTTTTCTTATTCCGGAAGAGGGTCAACCAAACGCACCCTTCGTGTTCCGACATTTTGTAGGAGCTATACAAGCTGAATAATTCCATATGCTGATGAATATACATACTTTGCTCTAAGTTTGGTATATTTTGCACGAGTAGTTTCTAACTCTTAAATATTCCCTTAGGCCTTGTTTGCCCCCCTGGACAAAGCCGCCACTGTTTACTTCAAATGTTCAGGCCATGAGGAGGGATCATTCTGGCTAATATGTCCATCCCAGACCCATCTTAACAATATAGGAAACTTTAGTAGTAACTTTACCACGACATGGCAAGCAAAAAAGTAACTGAAGAAGTAATTTATGTTGATTCAACGCAGAAGCTGACTTTAAAATTTGCTGTTTTTATGTTGTGATTGGGCAATGGCTTGGGCAATTACTACTAATGGAATAAACAGGCATGTTCTCCAGTACGTTTCTTCGCTCAAATAGAAAATGGAATGACGAATGAAAATTGTATCTAATTAATTTACTTTTATATTAATTTGACGCGCTCGAGTAGTACAAAAATAGGTGAATCATAGCGTCAATACCTGTGTAATGTAAGTTTCATTTCATAGTACTTACTTGAGGGAAAGTCATATTAATCATATTAAATCTGCTTTGTAATCGGCTGGATATTACCGTTCTTCCACCTCCTGGAGGGCCCATTGCACCAAGAAGATGCATGTCCTGTAATGTTGAGCCACATTAGCAAGGTGCCGACACTAATTAATGAGTCCACTAATCCTAACCCCGTTCTAACGTGAACTAATTATTTGCGTTGCTCTCGAACTGCTTTTTCCAAAGAGCCAGACAGACAACCATCAACCAACATTCTATTGGCCAACCAGCCAACCAACTAACCATCAAGCCAACAAATGCCAGCCAGCGATTCAACAGACCAGTAGACCAACGAACTACGAACCAACGAGCAAACCAGCAAACTAACCAACAAACTGACCAACAAACTGGCCAACTAACCAACAGTCCAATCAACCAGGAATATTGAAAACCTAAATGGGTTGGGAACCTGCAGGAACTCAGGGGTAGAAAAACTAACGTTCCGAGCGAAGGCCTTTCGTCGGAGTGAAACAAGGGCTGACAGCCACGCCGACGATGGGGCTGTCTTTGAAACGTCAGTTTTTCTACCCCTAAGTTCCGAGAGTTCCCCAACCCCTTTTGGTTTTCTACAAGTTAATCAACGAACAGACTGTCCTACTAATCAACAACATATAAAACATTCTATATAAGACCAAAAGGGTTACGAAACGAAACTTTAAGTTCGTAGAACTGGCGTTTCACTCCAACGAAGAACCATCGTTTCAAGCCTTAGTTCTACGACTGACCCTCTTCGTCTTATACACGTAGTTCAATACTACTAAATAAAGCTGCTGCGATTTTTTTCACTTAGCACCGTCAATCAATACCTTCACATATTTCACAGTCTGTTTCATTCTGTCGTACCAAAATCCATAATCTACCCACTGCCTAATAAGTTCCAAAGGCGGTTGTGAGCCAAAAGTATCTTTCGCCGGCATGTTAAAATCATCCAAAAATGTCAACAATTGTTTGCCACCAATCGGAACGTAAACACCTTGAAATATAAAAATCAAAGATAGTGATAGGGAAAGTCGATTGGGCGAATTCCTCGAAAATCTAAATTTGATAATGACCACCTACCGACTCAGGAAAATGAATAGTTCCATCCAAAGTCAGTTCATTATCACAAGGTTTCGTATCTAGTTATTACGGCTAGGAGTTTCTTACATAAGTAATTCCAGTTCGCTCATAGATCTCTTAAGCTTGAGTATGTAACAAATTAAAAACCTTGCGTACTGATATTAGCAGTCAACTTGTAGGCCACCTTGGATAATGTGTTCGAAACTCTGATGTATGAAATCACCTTCTCGAATTGATTAATAATAGATGAGAAAAGCACAATGAAAAATCATAGTCGAGACGGGTTTTCATCTCTCAATCAAACACTTGCACAAATTAAGCAACCTTTTACCTCAATTTTCTTCTAATGTAGCATTGTCGGAGAAGATACATCAAACACCAGGATAATTTTTGATCCTTCGAAAAAACTAGGCCACGGCCCTACTTGAAACGATTCTTTGCGATCCACTTTTAGGTCGCTACGAATGCTGTGAAAATATCTCCTCTAATGATTGAACGACGTGGACTCAGGGTGAGCTAAGGTTCCAAACGCGAACTGGCTGAGTAGTCTGACATACGTTCGGCCTGGGCCGAAGTAACAGTTTATCAATATTACAAAATTACGTCAATTTAGTATGATCGATTTATTGTTTCTTCTAAACATGGAGTAGATATGTCATTTTTTAAATGTAGTGCTACTCTGGTTTCGTGGCCAGCAAAAGGTACATGCAAGTTGCTTAAAAACTTTTCTTACTAAAAACAGGGTCACCGGATATTTCCCCTAGATTTAGGGGTCACCAAGACACAGCAACGTGAGAGTCGAAACGTTGGGTAAAAACACAGTATTGACTAATCTCATAGTCGATACTTCCAGACAAAAGATTCTACTAGCTGTTCGAAAACATTATTTGTTTTTCCCTTTCTTTCTCAGTTTGTTTTCTGCTGTTTTCTTACCTTCTTTATATTTCTGGGGAGATATCCGGTGACCTCTCATATAAGGGGAGATACCCGGTGTAATATATGTATAATTTATGTTGATATTAGATACTAACTATTACTAGTATTAGACTACACATGATTGGACAAAAGAACTTGATTGATAGTTGGACAGATAGAAGGAGCACGAGGTAGATAGGAATATAGAAGGTGTTTATAAGTCGAGAGAATAATAAATACAAGGAATATATATATAGTCGTGAATTGTAAATCATTATACCCGGTGACCCCGCTTAGTATTAATTGTCAGGGAGACACCCGGTGACCCCATATCTTTCTTGCGGAGATATCCGGTGACCCTGTTCACGTTTTATAGTTTTAGTTTATGGTCCTATCTCGGCCATTATATTTCTGGTGAGATATCCGGTGATTCCTCATTTCAGGGGAGATACACGGTGACTCTTATTTCAAGGGAGATACCCAGTGACCCTGTTTTAGTTTTAATTATCAGGGAGATACTTGGTGACCCCTAAATCTAGGAGAAATATCCGGTGACTCTGTTTTTAGTTAGAAAAGTTTTTAAGCAACTTGCATGTACGTTTTGCTGGCCACGAAACCAGAGTAGCACTACATTTAAAACATGACTAATACTTCACCTGGTCGCGAAAAAAGACTATTTACCATGAAGTATATATGTCATGCTAAGGAAATAGTTTACATTTGTAGCCTTCACTCAAATGAAGTCCACGTAACTTGATGGTTAGAGCTTCTCATCAGTTATCAGGTATTACGGATGTTGAGTGCCATCACGGAGTATGATGTAGAAGTACACGATTCTGAGGTAGTAATACCATTATTATTGACTCCACATGAAAGTTTACATCAGCAGGAAGCCGGAGCTAGATTTAAAATTAAACTATTAAACAGCTTTTATCTTTGATTATTAATGAGCTATCCTAGATTATAAAAAAAAGTTATATACCTTTTGTCCTTTTCTCCACTTTACTTTCGATAATGTCCTGGACGTTATTTGATGATGTCTGAAAATAAAACAGCCAGGGCATAAGAGCAGATACAAAATGACAAAAATTAATGGGTCAGAGTTTTCGTCATAGAGAAAAAGTCGTAGCTGAATCAGACTCGGGATCATACTGAGAGTTGACGTCGCATTCAAAGTAGGGTTCAAACAGCTGGTGTTGGAGTAAGAGTTGTGTTAGAGCTGGAGTAACAGATCGTGTAAGACTGGTGTTGGAGATAGAGTAAGAGATGGTGTTGAAGATGGAGTAAGAGCTGGTGTTAGAGTTGGAGTAACAGTTGTGTTGGAGCTGGAGTAACAGATCGTGTAAGACTGGTGTTGGAGATCGAGTAAGAGCTGGTGTTGAAGATGGAGTAAGAGCTGCGGTTAGAGTTGGAGTAACAGTTGTGTTGGAGCTGGAGTAACAGATCGTGTAAGACTGGTGTTGGAGATAGAGTAAGAGCTGGTGTTGGAGATGAAGTAAGAGCTGGTGTTGGTGATGGAGTAGGAGCTGGTGTTGGAGCTGGAGTAAGAGCTGGTGTTGGAGATGGAGTAAGAGCTGGTTTAGGAGATGAAGTAAGAGCTGGTGTTGGAGATGGAGTAAGAGCTGGTGTACGAGATGGAGCAAGGTATGTGTTGTAGATGGAGTAAGAGCTGGTCCTGGAGGAGGAGTAAGAGCTGGTGTTGGAGATGGAGTAAGCGCTGGAGTCACAATCACAGTTGAAGTTGAATTCAGTGTTGGAGAAGGAATTGGATACAGTTCCCACTACAGATTAGAACTGACCCCTTTAGCGTCGTATGCAAATTGCCCACCTCAGAAAACCCGATGTTTTAGTTTATGATCATGGTTATCTGAATATTGTTTATTTCCTATGAAACAGTTCTCCAAATCAGTGGGCGTAATGCCTGAGCCCTGTCTCTTTCCCGATGGAGCGAGGTCACACCGACCCAGAGAGGCCGCCTATGGGGCCCATTGATACATCTTGATCGAAAATCCCTTTGTGAGGCTATCTGGATCAGAAAAATCCCGAGGCCCCATAGACAAACCCTAGAGAAACCCCCAGAGCATACTATTAAATGCTTTTCTTGTTTAAAAAAATTTACGAAAATTACGATTTCTGTAATCTGAAAGCTAGACGGTAGCAATAGGTTTATTAGGAGAATCGCCTCTTCAATTACGTGAAACAAACAGAATGAGCGCTTTTTGTTGCGATAATGCTATGTTTAACTGCATTATTTGTTTTACAAATCATTTTATAAGTAGATGAAAAATTGACATTGAAAATTGAGATTCTTTTTATTGTCGTTATTTTTTGACGACATGATGCCGACGTGTCTTTGAAATAGATTCATAGAGCTTTTAAAATAATAAAATCGCCTTGGTGGCAGGGGCATCACTCCCTGGAACCCCACCAGGGGTTTCATCCCTTGAACATCCTTTGGGAGGTTGACGTGGTCCCCAGCGCAAGAACCCCATTATCTTCTAAGCCGGGGCTCCTTCGACCCCCACGTTACGTCATTGCTGAAGATGGAGAGTTCCATAAATCCGATTTCAGAGGATGCTACGGTAATTAATGTATACCTGGGCTGACATATTGATTGTCAAAATAGAGTACATCTTTGTATCAAGACGCTGAAGAACTCCCTGAGCGACAGACGTCTTTCCAGTTCCGACTGGTCCAGTCAGGAGCACAGGTCGATGAGCCTTGATGAGATTATATACGAGGAAATCATATCGCACAGTATCCACTGTTGGTACGGTTATCTTGTAAAAAGGCTCACTAAGGAATGATAAGGTGGACCAAAGTTGTTAAAGACAAGTTTAAGTGAAACATATAACATAATTCCTCAACTCCGTCTTTAGATGGAAATAATTGTACAAAAACAATGTGCTACGCTAACCCTATGTACGCTGTGTATTTTGTAGACATTCGGGGTTGGCAGGGGGGCGGAAAGTACGCGCTTCCCATATCTCCAAAGAAACTTTTACAGGTTGAAGGAAAGCTAAATTCGAATGGTGCAATTTTGTTGTTATGGCAACAAATTGAGACGTCGCTATGTTGTCATTAGTAGTAAAATCTTCAAATTTTAAGAAAATGAAAAGTTTGTTTCGGGAAGTATTTCTGGTTATGTTAACATGGCGACGTTTCAATATCATTAAAATTTCTCCATCGAGACGTACTTTTTCTTATTTTTACTATCTTGATGAAAATGTTCGGTCGAAACCCAGTGTGGGTAAGTGCTGGGAAATTCTCTGCAACTTTTTCATTAATGAATGTCTTACCATAATTTTTTTCACTAATAAAGCAAGATATTTTAAGAACCATAGCTGTAATGGTTTACGAGATATAAAGATGTAAAGTCGGAACGTGCACTTTCTGCCCCCCCAGTCTACATAGGATTAAACGGCCCGTCAATGGTGGGCAATGAATAGGGATGCACTGTATAAATTAACGGTCGGTGAATGGATTATTCCCTTATTCGGATATTTAAAGTTCAGAAACGAAATTGTAAAAATATTTCTTGCAAATTTTTTCACGATTATGTAATAAAATAAATCTGTAAGTAATACATTAAGGGCTCAATGAGGGTCAAATAACAAACCCAAGGCCCAAGGAGAATGTTACTAAATGACTCGAATCGAACGGAAGGTTAAATGGTTGATCCGCCTCTTGTTATTGTACTCCTTTGCAAGTTTAAAAATTTTCTAAAAATTTTGATACGTCAAAAAAAACAGAAAAACAGATACTTCAAAACTAAAATTCATTTGCACTAATATCACCTACCTCAATGCATGTCGTATTAGAACTAATAAGACTTGGTTTGATGTTAGTTTAGGCAGTATTAGTGGAAATAGATTTGACTGAGTTATACTACCTGCTAATGGCGCCTATAAGAACACACGGAATTCAGGGAAACATGAGTACCTTCGTTTCTGTTGTTCTCAAGGGGAATTTAATCGGTAAATTTCCTCAAAGAAGAGAAAAGTTCTAATTTTTCGCTTTTTCATCTTGCTCTATACAATGTTCTTTCAACGGCACAATTCGAGCTAACGATTCAATCAGTAACGTTGCAATACATCCTGCAAACGCGACGGATGAATGAGTTAGTGGGCCTTAACCAACGAAGTTTGAAGGGTTGGAAATGTGTTCTAGAACGAGGCGAGAGTTCCACTTCAACTGACAGAATCAACTTGTCTTTGGTAGCTACGTTCTTAGAATATCTTTAGATATAGATAAATTAACCTTGGACTGTATCGCCAGCCACTTCTTAGTTTGTCTTCCCAAGAGGCCCATGACTTTTGTTTGATATCGACATGATATTCATAAACAGTGTCCTAAGTTCAAAAAAAGTCAGTCAACAAAAACAAGACAACAAAGCGAGCTCTTCATGTACTATATTTAAGCCACAGCCAACAAACAAAACAAAGGTATATGCCCGTTAACAATATTCTCGCCATAACCTAGTAAGTTTGAAAACTTTTTTCCTCCTCTAAACTGGTAGAAAACTGAAATAAAAAGGAACAGTGAGGTCAGTTCCAAAATTTTTGTTCTGGAATGAAGGAATGACGATGAGGGGAAACGCCGACCATTCTATTGCGTCCTCGAAAAACAATTTGACTCATAAGAACCCGTGAACATATGCAGTATCCAAACCACAATTAAGCAGTGGCCTAAGAATCGAAACTTTCTTCCTGATCGTCTAAAATATTGTCAAAGTAAGCTGTTATTATTTTTGGACATATTTTGCAATGAGGGCCTAGTTTTGCGTTGATGACATAATTTCTTACGTATACATGGACCCACCTTTATTGAGATAGGTTTGTAATGCAATAAGTACGGAATAATTTAAAGCGACGAAAATACAAACGGTCATTCTTTTGTCTTTTTTTTATAATCGATATCACTACTCTTCAAGATCCTAATTGTTTGGCGTTATTCCATTCTTCAAACAATGTCTAACTTTTTCAGATAAGACAGTATTACCTTGCTGGGAAACTGGCCTTCAAGCTCTCTCAAGAAATTGTCCATCTTCTTACGACTATCTTCATCTACTGACGCACCAATTGACCAAATTAGAGAAAACAAAAACCATAGTTCTAACATACGAGGATAACTTTCATCTGTAGGATTCACCTGTTTGAAAATAACAAAAACATAATTTTTATAACAAAACAAAATAAGTTCAAGGCTACTTTAAAAGCTGCGGGTCATCCCGATCAAAGTTTAAGAAAGAATGCGATGGAGAAATGAAACTTGTTTTACAGCAGAAGAGCAATGGGCTTTTCAAAAGAACGACGGCTGGTTTTCCCTTAAAAATTTGAAATCACTCCATAACGGCAAATTTGTACGAACTATAATGTGGGAAATAAAGTGTACCACTTTGGCCTAAGGTTGAGATGTTAGTTGGGTGATGGCATGGATGGAAGCACGAACTGGTGAACAGGTGGGGAGGCCAATCGACGGAACGGCAAACGAAACACTGAATAGGTGGATAAGCAGTAGAACGGGCAAACAAGAGAATTATGGATGCTTGAATCACCTGAGCAATATATGGTTTCTAACTTTACTCTCCTTCCACGAGTTTTAAAATAGTGGGTTTTGAAAATTTTAACTTATTTGGTAACACCATAAATTGATACAAAACTAAACTGACATCACCAAGCTGAAACCAGCGATTATTTCCCGAAACTTTATGACTTTATGTAATAGATAAAGCATGAGTAGCCAATCCGTATCTGCTTTACAAGGTGAGCTGGAAGAGAACCGTAGCGAATCAGATACAGATCGGATGCGAATGCTTTATCCTACTTACCAAACGGACGCATCTAAATAGCCATCTTTTCAAACTATTTTTCATGTTGCAGTGATTTTAGCTTAGTATGTTGAGGAAGAAGTTTATGTAAATCAAGGCGAAATCTCTTACTTATTTACAGATATTGATTAAACATTCGTTTCTTTTGAATTTTTCTCATGAATTATTAATGAGTTTGGTAAGTTTACTCACCCCATTTTCCTCGGTTGCCAAGGCGTCAAACAACGCACAGAGAGAAACAACTGAATTGAGCTCTGAAGTTGGAACTGGCTCCTTGCAGTTTTTGCGTCGAAAAATAAGAACGCTTTCCACAAACTTTTCAAAAAGCCTTTGGAGATGCTCAATGGATTTCTACAAGTGAAGCAAAAGTTGAATAATCATCCTATCAATAACAAATAATGAAATGAAAATAATGATTTGGTCAACTACGGACAGATGTCTCTATCTAATGCACTTATAACGGATTAAACGGGAGTATAGTTTCCAGTTCACTTGAAAGCTCAACGGTAGAGCAGTAGTTCGGAAACCTAAAGATGTGAGTTCGAACCCAGCTCAACTCAACACAATTTGCCGAGTTGACTTTGGCAGCACAGCTCTTCTTGGCATTCAAATATCAAAGGATGGTGTGGATTAATTATATATTCTGGAAGAGTGGCGGACATAACTCGTTTTCATCAAGGGGTCCAGTTTGTTTGCCCGAATATTCTGAGTTTTTTTTTTAATATTGCACAATACATATTTTACTATTTATTCTATTTTACCAGATCAAATTTCGTATTCCAATTTTTTCTATTTTGTCCGAATTTTGTCGGTTTTTTTACGAATTTTTGGGGGGTATCACACACCTCACAGACACACCCAGTACGTACGCCCCTGTTCGAAAGAGACAGTTTAACTCGTTTGTTTAGCTTAACACTTCAGCATAATTGTTGTTTAAGCAAACTTCGATAAATCCCTCAACGTAGATAGTTCTTCCACGCTGGAGCTATCAGGATCCATCCGATGTGTTTTGGTTGTTTATACCAAACACATGAATCCATGGTAAAATGTGATCAAGAGTTGACCACGTCATTTTTCCATATAACCTATCACCGCTACAGGAGTCCCAAGGCATCAGCTCAGCATCAGGTGTGGAATTAGTGCTATACCCGTCACACTTGTTTCGGAGGTCACTTCATTTGCCTGTTTACACCTTATGGCATCATAATATAGTAGACAAAATATTAGCGCGATGTAACGCTGTTACAGTGTTCGCAGCAATCTTACGGGTCCGTTTCAGTCTCCTACTTCGTCAATTTTAAAATTCGTGAATTATGGTCTTACCTCGCCCAGGCTTTGACCTGTTAACCAGTTCCGAAATGGGGACAGAATTTAAAACTTTATCGAGAATATAGTCGAGAACAAACACTTAACCAGGAGTCAAATAGGAGGAACTTACCATTTAAATAAACGGATGAAAATACAATGTAAGCAAAATTACGGATACTTTTTCCTGAAAAGATTAAAACTGCTTTTAAAGTTTCTTAAAATGTTCGAAGAGCTTAAAATAGGTTTGTTTTTTCAAAATTCTCATACAGATTCTGTTTTTATATTTCTCGAAATCACGGCGTTGACTAAAAGTAAAATGCCATGCGAAGGACTAAAATGGATGTTCGAGAAAGTTGCGTATAGACTGAATTTCACGTCTTAAAGTACCTCCGACTCACTAATCATCAGTTTTGACCTCACGTTTTCGACCAGTTAATGACTTTTATAAGTAGTATTGTTCAGGGAGTCTTACCACAACCCAGTTCTTTACCTTGTCTTTTCTTCTATTAAGCCACGAATCTACGTACGGTTGCCATCCCAAGTCAGTAATATCGTTGAAAACCATACCACAACGACTAACTGTAGCAGGTGAAGCCACGGCAAGGTCCTCTACTTCAAATAACAGGGAAACCTAAAAGAACACAAGGAACTTAATATTAACAACCAACATACCTTACAATCGAAACTAAACAGGTTGCCCACAGCAGTTGAGGGTACCAAGACGTTGAGGGATGGGCTTGCCGTCTTCCTAAATCGAATTTTTGTATGGGGTCCTGAAATAGGTTAGGTACATTGTTGTCGCCAGACTCTGTTTCGTGTTGGCGCGGGGAAAAAACTCTGAGGGAATCCAAATCAGAACTATCTAATGTTTTTTTAAAAGCGCATGCTTTAAAATTGTTTCGAATTTCCTTTGCGGAGTGTCCAAATCGTCTGATCGTTTGACTGACTTCGGAGTTAGGAGCAATTATCTGGCAAGTTCTGTTGTCTCGATGATGGAAGAACATCCTTGGTCACAATATCTACGTGAAAATACAGGATTTCTTCCAGCGGCAGAAGACGTCAAATATTGGGTTTTCTTGGCGACTTACGATTGTGTAAACCTGTCATATTTTACAAGTTCTTTTACTTGAACTTTCGTTTCTTTACAAATGAATTAAATTTGACGAGTGTTTCGATAAATTTCCCTTACCAAGGACGACCGAAGGCACTGGGGATAAGTCGATCGTTCAGTATTGAAAAATCGAATCTCGAGTGGAACCTCCAGACCATCTGATTTCCTCATCAAGCCTAGATTGCCTTGTGCATTCTGTCTCCGGCTTTATTCCGAAAGAAAATACGTGCTGATTGTTGAAGACTTCTTTCCATAAACGTTAACAGGTTCAATTCATAATATCACAATTTGTTTGCGACTGTTGTCCACTTGAACAAATTAACGCACTGTCAAATTGTGCTTCAATAAAATAACCAATCAGACACGCTATATTTATGCGTTAAACCAGAGACACTTTTGACAGCTTACGGTAAAAGGGTACAGGGGACGAGAATGCAAGTGCTGGTAATGGCTAGTAGACATACCTCTAATTACCACAGTAAACTGATATTTTCAGGGAGGTATATTAACGGAGGTACATTATACCTCGATGGTCCTCACCTGGTCTGGCATAGCAATACGTTCTCCATTAATCAGTGTCAGCACTTTGTTGTCATCCATAACTGAGTTCATAGATTCAATCCAAAGAGTGTCGACGGGACCATCAAAAATGATCCACTTTTCATCAGGTTTTTCGTCTTTAAAATTTAAAAAGTGTTAAAGGGTTACATTCATGCATATAAGTATATTCTAGATAAATAAGTAACCAACCAACCAAGAAAGCGAGCGAGAAAGCATGCAAAGGCAAGCAAGTAAAGCAAGCAGGTATTTATTTATTTACTTATTTCTTATTTACTTATTTATTTACTCACTCATTTTTTATTTATTTGTTTATTTACTTACTTATTTATTCATCTATTTATTTATGTTTATTTATTTATTTATTCATTTATTTATTTATTCATTCATTCATTTATTTATTTATTTATTTATTTAGTTAGTTAGTTATTTACTTATTTATTCATTAATACCAGATAATCGTATTAGCTTTAACTTAGCTGCTCTCCCGAAAACATGTGGTGACCAAGGTAGCTTTAATCGGACAAATGTATGTCAACAGAATCGAACCCTAGTCACAGATGTTAAAGACGCGTGCACTATCACTCTGACACAAAAATTACACTAAAGTACATGGCGATTTGTCGTGGTGGTAGGTATTGCTCTCTCTTCCAAACAAGCCAGCAGCAGATAGTTTTCCAGACAAATCAAGCAGGTCTTTCCAATTAGTGGGATGCCATACCTCCCACATTCACATTCTGGTAAGACCCCTGGTCAGCACTATCAGTACCCACCAGACTGGCTTAAATTTATCCAACTTTCACAGTTCACTGAGCAAAATATGGCGGAATAAAATGATTAGTTCACATAAGGTCCAAGCTCTAACTGGACGATCCGTCGGTATAGTAAAATTGAAATTAAACCAATAATCAACTTAAGGTGCCTTCACACGACAAACAGAAGCTTGCAAACATCAGTAGGAAAATTCCAAAAAGTTTGCACATTCATCAGCTTTACACGACAAACTTCCACCGATACACAGATGCCCCAACAATTTTCTAGCACTTGTTTCCTTAATCCATTGCCAGCCGACAATTTGAAAATTATCGCAAGGATAAATGTTCATCGCAAGGATACACACACTGGCCAGTATACACATTTTTCCAGTTTTGAACCCTTTACACGTAAAACCGCATGGGTA
>JBAHVQ010000496.1:458148-480899 GCA_036872915.1 Nanipora kamurai | reverse complement strand
ACTTGTACTGAAGATGGCATCATGAGATGTTGAAACATGTCTACATTTAAAAAACTTGTCGTGTTTATTAAATGCGAATTAACTTTATAATATGTCATTTGAAAAAAGATTTAATGAACGACGCAGTAAGGCAAGCACTCGAGCGCCGGGTACAAACAGTTGTTTAAGACGGTTGCCGCAAATTTAACCAGTAGGGAAATTGAAAAGATTTTTCTATCTTTTGGCACTATATTTAATAAATTATAGTTTTACCTCAAGGTACATCCATTGTCTTTGCACAGTTAAGATCATTTCTGTAACTTCCAAGATTAAGGAAAGAGTTCTTTCCCATTTATCCACCTAAGGCGACGAATAAAAAATATATTCAAGAAATATTAGACATTCACTCTCTACCACATGAAGTCGAGTCGATATTAAGTGTAAGTAAATTTTTGAGTACCGGAATCACGCATTTTACGACCCAACCAGACCAGTTGGGAGAATCGCAACTCTAGAACATACGGCTGAGAATAGAAGCCGCGACCATGCAAATCTAGTGCAGTGTTCTCGAAGTGCTGGAGCAGTGATACGAAGACTATTGCCGAGAGCGTGCACTGTCACTAGTTTTGTTCCTGACAATGCTAATAAGAATAATACGCAGTGTGTAAGAACGCCAATAATATTTGTCAATTACAGAAAACCGAACAGAGAATTTACTTTTGAAAAGTGGCTAAAACATCCTCCACTTTCATCACCTTCTCTCCTTGCTGGCCGTTAAATATTTGCCGTTTTACAACGAAGTCGTTGAACTGGCAATTGTCTCAAAACCTTACTAATTGTATGGTATCACCTGTAAGATGTCTCTAAATCACCACCCTAATCAACGACTCTTTTAGAACAAAACCGAAGTTCAATTCCGTGACTTTACTGACTACAAGTGTACAATGGCGAACGTGAAAACAAACATGAAAATCAAGTATTTCTCTAAGGAATTAGGGAAAATTCAAAATGACTATTTGTTAATTGAGCATTATAATTAAAAAATTACAGCTCCTTTCAAGTTATGGATTTTCTTCACAGCGATGCTTTAATCCTGACGTTATATTCCTGCATTTACAAAATAAAAAAAGTTTAGTCAGGCTGATTAATCATCCTGACGAGTGTGACTGAGTTAGAGTTATGAGGACACACTGGTCGGTGCAACGCGTCCTTAGCGGTTTATAGTCCAGATTTCTTGTATATAGGACTTGTAGGGCAAGATTTAATCTTCAACCAGAAAGCAGAATGTGCATAAAATTTTGCGTAGGAAAAGTACTTTTCGCGTGCCTTTGATGTGACGGTTCGTTGCTAAGTAAATACCGTGACCAAAGTTGGACAAAAAGTTTTATTGCTGTATCTCTAATTCATCCTGACTATAAGGTGTTAGACCATAAAGATAATATTTCTTAGAAAAACTTCCTGTCTGTATTTTTGCCATCTTTGGCTGTCAGGCCAAGTACTAAAACCAGGGACCATACACGCGATAGACAACCACTTACCTCATGTTCAAATGCTTTAACAAATCGAGATGCTTTCATCGTTGATAAGGTCACTTGATTGTCTTCCAACACTTGAAACACTTCGTCTGTTCCTCTGCAAAAAGTACAATAAAACAGACAAAAATAAGCGAAAAGTAAAATAAAAGAACATAATTAGGTTTGAAAATTATTTGCTAATCAAGAAATCCCACGATTTTCATGGAAATGAAGATAACGAGGGAAAATAAAACATGTAAAACATATATTAAACCAAATACGAACATTTCATCATTCTAACATTCCGATCAAAATTACGTAATGAGGTAATATACTGGTTCAACGAATTCTAATAATCAGAAAGTTACAATACATAGTATGTAAGTAAATTAGATTACTTTTCAGTATGGTTATTCAAAAGTTGACAGCATAATTTTTTCTAACCCCTGATTGATTCAACTCCAAAAACAATTGTCAGACAGCAAGGATGGTAACATGCACAAGCAAGGCTTTCAACAGAAGCCGGTTACCAGCAGTTTACCGCTGGCTACTTCACCACCGACCGCCGGCTATAATTTAGTTATTTCGTGAAGTACCTAAACAATTTTCTTCTTGATTATTTCTTCTTATCTACAACAATGTGTTCAATTTTTCCCGTTAAAAACACCGCGAAAAAGAGATGATTTTGGCATGTTCCCGGGGAAGAACTCGGCGTCATATTACTGAAGTGCAGAATGTCCAGCGGTTTATGTGTTGATCAACATTGTAATTTTTGCCTTGAAAGTTCACGCTTAAGTAAAAGTGAAATCAGTTAGCTTTTAGTTTTTATCCGTGTACTATTTCCCTCTCCCAAATGGCTGGAAATGCCATTTAAGAGGGGCAGCATGTCCCCGGACTCCCCTAGCATGGTGATGACTCCAGCAACACAATTCCCACACAGCCGCCTATTTTTTTCATACAGCCTCCTACACTAAATCTTAATGAAAACCCTGCGCCAGCCATGGTAGTTTCATATACTTTTCGTCACCTGAACCTAGTTTAAAAACTTAGCGTATCATTTTAGGGTGTCGCTATCGGCATACTCAAATTTTAATCAGAGCGTACGGTATTTTCTTCATCACGCCCCTTCCTCGATTAAGCATCTTTATTATAAGGCTTCCCCTTTTCAAGTCAAAAATTAAATCAAGACTTTCTTCTAGTAAGTCTCCCTAAATCTAATATCGTGGTTTCTGAGTCCACCGAAGTCTGAGATGCCACTAAAAAACGCAGCATATATCAGAGGAATATTGGGTATTTACAATCGATAGTTTATGATTTGGCGTGCTTCTTTGAGTTACCAATGCGCGCGGAAAGCAGGGAGGGCACCAAAAAAGGGACAAGTAGAGAAAACTCTACCTGGCCCGGCAGGGATTCGAACCCGCGACCTTCGGTTTACAAGTCCGACGCTCTACCAACTGAGCTACAGGTCAAGTTGGGAGCTGGTCGCGAAATGATTTTACTTGGGCTCTTGATATTTCGAAACATATATTAGTTTCTTCCATATCAGGACATTTAAATCCTATCTGATTTTAAATAGCTTAGGACTATAATAGAATTAATTAGCTTTAAACAGCGTCGGACTAGTAAACCAAAGGTCGCGGGTACGAATCCCTGCCGCGCCAGGTAGAATTTTCTCTACTTGTCCGGTATGGTTCGTCACTCGGAGTGACATCTAACACCATTATAGTTTAAGTTATTTAGTTACCATAGCAACACGTTAGTTTCCAGATCTCTAAATATATATAATAAATTATTTGTTTTCTATAAAGTGCAAACCTTTTTGAGGTTCGTACTGCCGAAGACGAACCTAAAGAATCTGAAGATATAATTTGAAATTGCAGTAAAGCCTGCTGTGGCAGAAAACATTTTTGAAACGTAAAGTTAGAGATCTAGAAACAAAGCCGTTACCATGGCAACTCTATGACTTGAACTATCTTCTTCAATTTGGTAGTTTGTATATACATGCAGTGTTTGAAGAGATTACGATGGGTAATTTTTATGATATCCATAACAGTATGATTTGGCCACAATTCTGTTGGACTTGGTTGACGTCATCAAGTACCTTATTTGCACAATATAAAAACTTTATCAGAACGACTAGAGGACGTTCGTCAAGCTCGTTTACTCAGAAAAACGATTTCTGAGCCCTAGACGGGAATCGCCATCTGAGTCGTAGTCGCTCAATGGTTAGAGCGTCTCACATGTAAAAACAGAAGGTTGCGGGTTCGATTCCCGTCTAGGGCTCAGAAATCGTTTTTCTGAGGAAACGAGCTTCACGAACGTCCTCTAGTCGTTCTGATATTTACCAAGCTCCCACATGAGCATACTTTCTGTTCAGTGTTTAAGTACAAAAACTTTATTGCAAAAACTATTGCAATAACTCGTTAATAAAAATTAACATTACTAAACGGTCAACAGCATTCTTCATAATTTTAAGTGCACTTCCAATTAAAACAAATCTTATTTTGAAGTGATAGGCACTTTAATATTAAGTAGCGGATCCCCAGATGTAGAAACCTTTCCTCCAGCAAACTTAAAATTTCGAGTGGGTACCAACATAATCATCTTTTGACGAACATTTCCCTTTGTACCTTTAGAACTCACGTTTTGGTGGATTTTTGGACTCAACAAATCAACAAAATTCAGCAATTGTTAACTTGGCTGACAGCATATGACCGAGAAGAAAGCTGACAGCTACAGTAATCCACAGTTTTTAAACTGTTTTTGAAAACTTCGAGAATAAACTCAATTGATTGTGCGTTGGACAACAACAATTTTCTGTAATATTAAAAATCAAAATCAAAACTCTTTATCTATTGAGGACATGATTACAACGGATTAGGTACTCTCGTTACGGCCCTCAATACAAAACCAACTTATTTTGGAACGCCATAGATATGCTGATATATTTCCATCAAACGGTATAATTGGAATCACAAAAAATGTTATTCATGAATACGACATACTTCAGTCGTCAGGACATGCAACACCAGGGATAAAGCTCGCTATTCCTAAATATACTTAAATCGCATTTTCGGCCAACAGACTTTTATGCCATGTACAGTATATGTTTATTGTAGTTAAATACACCAAATATCTTTAGGAATAAACTCACCTCAATTTGAAATGTCCACGGTCCTTATATGGCTCAATATCTAGTTCAATGGACTCCCATGTAGTAGATATAACCTTCAAAGCCTGGACAATAACAGTAAAGTAGCCAGTTACACTAATTTTCAGGTTTAGGTCGAATTCGGATTAGATAATAAACTCAAAGCCTAAAAGTAACCAGGTTCGTTTTAAGGTTCTTGCGCAATAGCATTCCGCAAGCTTCATTTCAAAAGTTGTTTCATTTCATAGATGACATCTCTTAGACGATAGTAAAGAATATTCTAATCATACAGGCAATCTTTCATTAATGAAACGCAAGATATCACATGTTCTTATAACTTGAACAAATGTTTAAAAAATTTATTTGTCTTTGGAGTCTTACTTGTTCAAAAGTTACCTTTGACACACACCTCCAAGAGGCTCCATAGTTTGCGCAAAGGTTTTTGAAGATAGACCTTTCCTCAGAAATATCCTCCAAATATTTTTAATTTAACTACATTGTTGGTCTCACCTGCTCAATTGACAACTCCTTCGTTGCGGCGGAAGAAACATCAGATATCTGCTCGGCGTACTGATCAAAACCAAGACTTATAATACTCTCGAGTGTGAAGTCTTCTCCTACAACAATGTTAAATACATATCATTAACCCTTTAACGCCTAGTGTCTAATATATCAAACGTCTACAACAAAAGAACAAATGAAAGGACAAAGCAAAAACAAAGAATGGACAAACCATACATGAAAAAAAGTCAGGCATTAAAGGGTTAAGCAATTGACAGGTTTGTTTCAGTCTACCAATCCGAGTGGGTAAAATACCGCAAAAACGTCTATACACCAAATCCAGAACAAAATATAGTAACTCAGTAAAACACACTAGAATAACATTAACTAAAGCACTCCGTGTGTCTAACACCGAAAATCTTACGAAGGAAATGTCAGCACAAATGTATCTGTGTAAGACTCTGCTGGTAGTCCCATAAAAATGCGACGTCCATTTTTAAGAAACAAACCATAATGGCATAGTTATGTTGATATGGAAGTTCTCTTCTTATTTATGTCGCCTGAAAATTCTACGGGAATCTTGTACACCAACGTACGTCATTAAAGTGTAGTTCTTCAGGTTGGGTAAGGAGTATTTTCCTTTTGGAACAGCACGTAACATGATCATCATTGTTCTATATTGGCGTACAGAAACGCAGACATCAACTAATCATCTTTCATTACATCAAATTGATCAAAGTGCCGAAAAAATCAGCTGCTTTTCAGAATTTTATTTTTTCAACTAAAAAATGCTACTCGTCATTGTTTTCCGTTAGCGCATGAATTCTTCTGTTGGTTAACAATTTCATTTTCTTTAATTAATTTCTACCGCACTATGAGTTGTTGGAAACAGCTTAAACAAATAATACCTTCTTGGTCAAATGGTTTTTGAACTTCATTCTTGATCTGCGTCCAATGTCGATCTCTCATAGCAGGATTTTTCAAATCTTGGATTAAAGGCATGGTCCTCTTAAATTGATCTATTCTACCCTTGATGGAATCACAAATTTCCCAGTCGCGATCCTGAATGCATAAAACAAATATAATTGTAATCCTTGGAAGGTTTACATGGTGATGCATATGATATAATAAACTAATCTCAAGAGGAATATCAAAGCCCAGTAAAATATCTTTACGAAAGCCATCGAGTCGGGCACAAAAGTAAAATCATCATATTTAATAAAGTTCTAACGTTTCGTTGTTATCATCACAACATCTTCAGAGAATAATTAACATACATAACTGCCTAAACCCTAAGTATATAGTTACAGAGTTGTAATAATATTAATGCATTAGCCAATAAGAGGACGTACTAAAAATAAAAGTCACAGTAACACTAACAACATGGAAGAGTGAAAGAAGAAATTATAAAAGGAAAAGTGGTGCTGAGCCAATATTGGCATTTAAAGAGGGTTTAAGATTGCGAATGAGAAGACTTTCCCGTAAGAGAACTTCGAACTCGAAAGGAAAAGAAGAAAGGATTTCAAAATCATCAAAGAAGACTGGTCACGGTGGTGTGAAAGAAACCATCCGGCACCTCCATACACGCGTATCTGACCATATGGGAATCTCACCTCTCATAGGTAAAAAGCGCACTAACCCTCCCCTCACCAGTATTCTTTCACACCAGCGTGACACGGATCACCCAATCTCCTGTGGTGATTTTAAAATCGTTTCTTCTTATCCTTTCGAGTTCGAAGTTCTCTTACGAGAAAGTCTACTCATCCGTAATCCTAAACCCTCTTTAAATGGCAATATTGGCTCTGTACCACTTTTCCTTTTATAACTTCTTCCTTCACTCTTCCATGTTGTTAGTGTTACTCATACTTGTAACGTTTATTTTTAATACGTCCTCTGATTGGTTAATGCATGACTATTATTACAACTCCGTAACTATATACTTAGGCTTTAGGCAGTTATGTAAATTATTCTCTGAAGATGTTGTGATGATAACAACGAAACGTTGGAACTTTATTAAATATTATGATTTTACTCCCGTGTCCGACTCGACAGCTTTCGTAAAGATATTTTGCTGGACTTTGATATTACTCTTGAGATTACGTTTTCCGCCCGGTCAATCCATAGCTGATATAATAAGCTAGGTTAAGTATATGGTGTTTCACATACTTAACATACTTATAAAACGAATATACACTAATACCAGAGATATCACATTCTTATTTTTTTATTAATCGTGAGCGGATGGATCCCTGAGTATTCCTGCAATTTAATCGGGTATAACAGCGGGTATTTTTTTTTTCGATATCTCACCGCAGTCGATGAAATTCCCGCCAAAAGTCATTTAACTATTCACCTCAGTGTTCATCCCGTTTTGGTTTTTTTAAGTTTTTTAGTCCTTCAAGAAGCTTAAAACATTTTAACGATCTTCTCACTAAAAAATGATGAAAAATAAAAGAAAATTCTGATCTTTTAGTTTTGTTAACAAAAATTCATTAATAAATATCTTAAACTTGGTTCACAGGTGAGTATAGCCATAAGGACAAAACGAAAGGCAAAACAAAGAAATGAAAACAAGTCCGCAACATGAGCCAAAGCCGAACTAATGAGGAAACAAAGAAAAATTCTTGTTCTTTTGTCTTGGTATTTGAGAAAACTTTCAGTTTGCAACATACTTTGGTAAGAATTTGATTTTCAAGTTTTGTAACATTTTGGAATGGAAAGTTTCACTTGGCGATGTATACCAACATAACCGTAGCAATAAACTCTACAAGGAAAACCTGTCCGAAACATCTATTACACAAAGTGTGCGCGAGACCTCAATACTTCGATGTTATCTGGCTAATTTAATATATCAATGCGTACTAAGCAATGCATCCTTTTTATCAGTCAGTCCTTGTATTCATATATATATATATATATATATACTGTCAAAAATCACACCATAAAATCCTTCCCTATATCTACGATTGGTACGAAATAGCAAAGAATGACAGTTGTTTACTCAAACATTCCTATTTTGTACGTAGGGATGTATTAAGTAGCGATTTAAGTAGTAAGAGTTGTTTGATTTTACTGTTTTTAAATTGCATGTATTAATAACTTTCAACTGTTTTTAAACTGCTTTTATACATATACGTTCATATATTTATATACCTGTTACTTTGTAATAGTTAAGTAGACGGCCCCTATGAAGAGCACTTCATATGAAGTAAAGGGTTACCGTCTAAAAGAAGTTTAGACAAATAAATAAATAAAATGTGCCAGTTCCGGATACTGACATCTGGTATCCGGTAAAATTTAGCGATCCGCGGTTGTCTCCGACATCTTCCGGATAGTGACGGCATTCTAACAAGCAGAACAATTGACGAAAAAAGTGTTTTTCAGCGTACCAGCATGAATTTGATGGTACTTATTGGCGGGCTACAAAGACAGTTTTAGTGAAAAGCTGTTATATCTATGCTATTGACCTATATGTAGGTCCGTTTTGAAATTCAGAAAACTACATTACAGTAGACAAAATAGCTTGCATATTTCTTTCTTTAAATTTCTCCTTGTCGTTCCCTTTCTCCAGTGCTAAAACTGTGAATATCCGGTATCCGGTGATCGACTAACCGTCTGAATCCGGTAACCATGAAACTGGTATCGACCGATCCACGTCGCTCTAATTGTCCTAGTTTACCTCTCGAAATCATCTGTAATTTTGCTTTTAAAAGCCGTGGTAAACTTTGGCCAAGTAGGAAACGACAGCGGCTCAACCCACCATCGGAAGGACGACTTCAAACAAGTTTTTCTAGTCGATTTACGTCATCCATGGAAATTTTATAGGTTCATGCTAACCATTGTACACTACTCTTTCAACACATAGGGTAATGACTTCCGACCGTACGATAAGCAGGTTGAAAAGTTGCGTATAAAAAGACAACAGTGTCCTGCTGAGGTTTCATGTACCAAAAATTCTTAAGTTAAATCGCCGTGTCTACGCTTTGTTTGCAACTTGGTTCTAAAATGTTCAGAAAGTCATTATGCTAGTTTGGGACTTGAGAGTTATAAGTACAACTAACCTTTACTTCTCTCACAACTTTGTTAAGTTTCTTCAGTTGCACTTGTGCTGTAGTTTCCATATCTTCAGTCACAAGTTCAACAAACTTGCCAGTTTTCCAAGAATCCCAAAGTTCTTCCCATTCTTTTGTAATACGCCATATATTCTCCAAGTGGTCCAAATCTTTCTCGATTTGCTGAAGATCTTTTGAAGAAGGTTGCTCTATCTTGAAGATATTCAAGCCTCTTCTTAAGTTGGCTTCTTGAGCCTTCAAGTTGTTCACATTATTTCGATATCCATCGACATCCTCGAGCGCCTGGAAAACAAAAGAAAACGTCTTTTTTTTAATTGTACAAGCTACATTTGCTCATAGTCTGCTCATAATACCAATCATAACACGAGACTCAATGCTGCCCTCAGTTTTCGAATGAAATGTAACACTGCTTGATAAAATCATCATATGGAAAGAACATGCCCTATGACCTAATATCTTTGAATATCGTAAAATCTCTGATGATTGTGACGAATCAAATTAATTCAATTGAAATCTGATTGCACGTGTATATTATATTTACAGATACTTATGAGTCATCAAACAATTTCAGGAATATATAATTGCTAATCAATAATTCCAGGGGAGAAACCAAAAGTAAAATTATAGTCTTTTGGTATAATAGTAAAATATAATAAAAAGAAAAAAGTAATGATAATTTTCTCACCCTTCACCCTCAGGGATTTCTTCCCAGTTTCGTTGAAGTTTCGTTGTCCATTTACATAATAACGGTAGAAGATTTTGTTTCTTCCGGATAGAGTTCTGGTTCTCAAACAGGAATGAAATTTTCACTCTGGTACGAAATTGTCGATTGGTATCACATATAGGATGTACGGGGTTTCGTTGCGGTGTAAGACAAATTGCTGTTTCGATTTGAAATTTACTTCACGTTTTTTTCCTTTATTCTGAACTAATTTCCCCTTCAGTTCACTTTAATTTAAATCATGTTAATTCAAATAGCTTAATAAACGGAAACGTTAATTCCTGTCATGAAAGGGACGTCGATAGTGCATACGGATCACTAACATCATTAAATTATCCTGCAAAAAGTATTGTTACATATCAATGCACGGTCGATTTCAACTTCACTGTTGGTTAACTAAGGAACAAAGATATAACATCAACTAAATATTCCTCACGTCTACCTTAGCTGTAGAAATACTGCTACTAAATGGACCCTTTCCACGGAAATCGTCCATTAGAACAGCAATCGTCTTCTTAAATTCTTCGGCAGAAGCTAGTAAACCAGTTTTAAACTTCTCTTTGCTTTTCTTGAGCATTGTATCGCTGTCAATCAGACACTGCTGGAACGCGTACCACTCGCTACTTAGTTCATCAAGCACTTTTTGAATCTAGTAATATTAAAATGTTTTGACAGTTGATTATCTTTTCAGTGTTGATTTCTTAATGAAATACGTGACTCACCACTGACACCTTAATCCATAATCACTACATGTAAACACAACAATCGTGAATATTCTTATCCATCACATATGCATGCTCGTTAATTTAATAAACGATAAATAAATTAAAATAATTTATTCAGAAATTCCCTGGATAATTATGAGAGAAATCAATTAGTTTTAGCTTAGTCGGCATTTGACTTTTTGAAGTTTAAAGTGCTGTAGTATGGTGTGAAGTGGTTTGCTGAACTCTATTCGGTTCGACTCCTCAAATATCCGTCATCAGTGTACTATGGAAACTTTTGCTATTTTGACCTACTTCCTGTTCGAATTCCGGCTTCAAGCTAAGATTTTTGAAATCTGCATAAAAAATTGAGTCAAAAAGGAGCTTTTTTGGACGGGTAATATGTCTCTATAATAATTCGTCGCCTCGAAACGAACCGTAAATAAATTTAGCACGAGTTTTAGAATCGTTTTTTCAATTTCCTCGGACCTTAATGAGATAACGGCTGGACGGTTTAGTGTGATATGCGAGAAGGGGTAAAGTGGCTCATTTGATGTGATGAACCATAGAATTCCGTTCGTGCTGTTGCAGAACGAAGCTAAGTATGCTGTAATATGACTTCGTGTAATGTGGTGTAGTGTGGTGTGATCTCGTGTAATAAGACCGGTGTAACAGGGAGTAATAGGTGGTGTGACTAGATGCGGTGTAGTGTGATCTGGTGTAATAAGACCAATGTAATATGGTGTAATAGGTGGTGTGAATAGATGTGGTCTAGTGTGATCTGGTGTAATAAGACTGGTGTAATATGGTGTAATAGGTGGTGCGACTAAATGTAGTGTGGTGTGATCTGGTGTAATAAGACGGTGTAATATGCTGTAATAAATGGTGTGACTGGATGCGGTGTGGTGCATGGTATGTTTTGACGATGCAACTGAGTGTAATGTTGTATCGGATAGGGTTGGGCGTTGTGTGGTGGTAAGGGAAGGGTGTGAAATGGTGAGGTGTCGCATGGCATGTTATCGTCTGATAGTGTAAGATAGTGAGGTACGGCATGGTGTTATGTGATGCGTATCGGGGTTTGGTTCGGGGATTTGTACTATTTATTACTAATAATCAAACTAATGCATATTATGCATAGTCGTATGATTCAGCAAACTCGTGATGCAAATAAAGCACACGTAGAAATGAGTGCCTACCTGTGGAGAAACAGAGACTTCATACTTTTCCAAAATAGCAAACTGTTGGTGCAGTGGGGGGAACCTTGCTTCAATTTTGGTGAGATCGGTTTGAAGTTGCTCCAAGAGAGTAAGGCTTTCTCCAAGATGATCGAGTGTTTCAGGTGGTGTACTGAGTCTAAGAAGAAAAATAATTTGAACATCTTAACAAAAGCTCGGCTTTACTAGACCAAATCATATAAAATGAAAAACTTAAAAGATAAAAATTTTATGGAGTTATTGCGGCACGAATTAAAGTTGAAAGAATGCGAAGGACGCTTTTAAAACGCTATACGATAATACGTTCCGCATGTGACAAAACTGTAAAACAACGGCTTAAACAATGTTGTCACGTAAAAAAGTTTCTCGTATTTGCCTTAACTTTAATCTCAACCATATACTTAAGATTAAATCAGAGGCAAAGATGAGAGTATTTTTAGATGGAAACATTGTTTCCGCCGTTGTATAGAATGTACTTATTAAAAGAATAAACTTCTTAAATTTGCGATTACACAACGAAAATTTCGGACCGATGGTTTTTTCGTATAATTCGCCCTAGTTACATGGGAAATCGTCGGTCCAAAATTTTCGTCATGTAATCGCAAATTAATTTTTTAAGAAATTAATTCTTGAGCCTTGGCTGAGATTTTACCTGGGGTAACAGTGCTGAGATTTTAGCGGAGGCCGCAATTGTACCCAGTCTCGATAATCTAAATTGTACTTGAACATAACAATGACTGGAGAAAAACAATCTTTCTCATTTTTTCCTTAATTTTTTTATTTTGGATCGTCTTAATCATCATTTCTCAAAAGCAGTCTCACAACCATACATACATCATATTTTATGCAACATTATCGACTGACTGATTTAGAAACATTTAAAACATTGAAATGAAAACATATATTTTACTTACTTTCGACTATTTTCGTTGAGAAATTTGTGTAAATCCATAAGTTTGCTGCTCGCCATTTCGTTTAATAAAGTAGTAAACTTATTTTGCCATTCATTGCAGTGACTCAGCAAGGCAAACTTCAGTGGAGAACAATCCAGCAGTACAAACTCTATATTAAACACTGTCTCTTCTTTCTGAACATTGTTAGCTACTTCTGTGTATCTAAGGTAAAAGAGTAATTTCGTCCAGAAAAGGACGTAAAAAACAGATTTTTACAAGAACTTCTAACCCCATATTTGAACATCAAGCTAGTCAGTGTGCATTTAACAAGCTTGTTAAAAAAATAAAAGATATAATTGTAATTCGTTGTTAACAAGGTTTGAATTACCCCCAATACCGTCACGTGAACTTCACGACTGATTGACTGAATGGACTTCTCTTTAAACGTGGGTAATTTCTAATTTCATTTTCGGCAGGTCATTGACCTCTCTGCTTTTATGTCAATTTATCATTTTAAAGAATGTCGATGACTAATGACCCAGGCAATGGATGGCCTATCTCTTACTGCCCGCGATTATATCGAATTGATAATGCACTCGAATTAAAAATGACAGATTTTTGGGACAATGCAGCTTTGTGTTGATGTTTTATTTTGCTGCTTACTCAAGCTTTTATTTCAGATGTATCGAGACTGAAGATCCAGTAGTGCGTACGTCACACAAACGCCCTTCGCTCTAACACCCGAGTCTTAGTAGTTCAATAGTTAATGCGTCGCGCTGAAGTTTAAAAGGCTGCGGACTCGGTTCCCGTCTAGGGCTCAGAAGTGTTCTGAGTTGATAAAAACTCGAGTAGCGACAAAATAAGACCTTCCTTATTGATTCTGGCTGAGGTTGGATTAAAGAGACAAATTTAGTCTAAGCGATTGAGTGACATCTTGTTTTTTTGTAAAAAAGGCAATACTTCGCGGGTTTCTTCGGGTTCTCCTGTTTCACCCAGCTGGGTAAGTTGATAGGACTGGTCACAGTAAAATACTAAGGGGTTGCCACCGTCTCGAATTAGTCAGTGAGTCAGTTTTTAACTCCTTCCTGACAATAGGTCCCCAGACAACTATTAAAATGCTATGGCCTTCTTCAGAGTAAAATGCTGAGGGATCCCTTCTGTCTAGAAAGAGTTTCGTTTTTAACTCTCCCCCATCTAGAGGTCCCCAAGTGTCGAGTAAAACTGTCTGGCTCAAGCCAAGGAGAAATGCTAAGCGATCAGCCACCATTTGATAGAATGCCCTAATGAGGAGCGAGCTAAAGACAGTTAAACTTACAGCAGCAATGCCATAAATGAAGTGACAAACAAGACCCCAAGTACACCAAAGTTTAGGCTTTGTCTCACCTGGCAATATCCGCATCGAATGAAGAAACTTGCGGATTAAGCCTTTGGTACCGTCGGATAAATGCATCCTTCTGAATCTCCCAAATTTCGCGATAACTAGATATTAACAATGGAAAATTACAAGTTAGATAAAACTATCTGCTTGTACAAGCTAGCAGGTCAGATTTTCTTAATGTCTGGTCCAACCACAAGCTTGTTAACAATTTGTTAGAGGGTTACGGGGTTACAAGATTAATTAACGGGCGTGATGGAGCTAGGATTATGAGACTAGCAACTCACATAAAGTTATTTGGGTAAACGTGTGCATAATAAAGCAAGTAAGCGAAAGAACAGGGCCTCGCAGTTCAACAGAAGTATTAACAAGATAATGAATTAGTGAAAACTGTGATTCCACAAATTTCTGAGCCCACTACATAGAAAACTTGGTGTTTCCCCCCCTCCATAATTTGAATTAATTTAAAAAGATCTCATCCTGTTATGTTTAAATTCGACTCCGAACAAAATACGCAGAAATTAAACCAACGACTGACCATTAAGTAGCCAATCTGCAACTATGAGAAGGTGTCATCATCAGCTTTAGGAGCATTACAATGCTGTGCCACGTATTAAACATATGGACCAACAATTAAAACACGTGCACACATGTCCTGAAACTGCTATACATACACGAGCCGAAAAACAACAGATACTGGATTTAGCAAAGTGACCCAACACCTACAGCTCACTCCGAGGTAAAATGTGAACCTGCAACCCTTCCAAGGAGCTTTTCCAAGATAATTCACTTCACTGCAACTACAAAGTGAAGCCAAAGCCGCTGTTATTGGTTTACGTACCTATCCCAGGTGCCTAGGTACGACCGTAGATGTGAAGCGTTTGCCGACATTCCTGCGTTAATACTAGTTTGAATTTTCTTTATTTCTTCATCTTTAGATATCAGAGCGTGGATGGGCTGTTTCCAAAACGAAAAGAAAAGAAAGGGTGGATGTATGAAACCGAAAATGTATTTTCCAACAGTCAGATGTGTTATAATACAAGGCAGTACAGATGCATTAATGTTTTACCTTTAATATCGATATTTCCGTCTTAGGATATATGCCTAAGTTAGGTAAAGGTATTTTTATTTATAATGGATAACTGCATCACCTAACCTGTTCTCCCTATGGATAACTGGAAAACACCATTCTGACATGGTACAATTAATTTAAAAATCACTTGGCCTAATTACATATGTTCACTATAGAGTACAAAGTCTGTTAATGTAGGTTGACGGTTTGAAAATATTGCAAAACTTTAATCAGGAGAAATTATGTCATTATAGTTGTGACGTCGTAGCAATCATGACGTCATAAAATGCTCGTGGTTTCTTACTTTTTTATTTTTCTCGTGGCGCGTGAAATTTTTCCACCTTTCCCACCCCGTTGTCACGCCACTGAAATGCTGATTACTGCCGATAAATTAATGGAAGATGCAAGATGAGCATCTTCCTAACACCGGTTCTTTTTTCTGCAAGCTAGATCTTATGATATACCCAGCTCTGGTTATTTGTATGCTTGTACTGGAAATAATATCTGACAGAAATTCGCTACAAAATCTTCTTTACGATCGATATGAAGCGAATAAACACTCGTACTCAGTCGTACCTGTCGAATAGACCTTTTCTTGGTTAGCAAATCTGGCAAACGTTGGAACACGGCCAGGCAATCAGATAGATGTGTTGCAGTGTCATTTACAATACTGGCCAACTTCGCTAACGTAGGCGAGAACTCTACCTAATTGGTCAATGGGAAGAAATAAAGTTAAAATCTCCCAACATTGTGAAGTTTTTTCAAGTAAATATTAAGGAGTACAAAAATAGCGAAGTCTTTCTAGAATTTGATAAAATATTCGTTGGTAAATAGCCAGGGGAGTATTTGAAAGCGATTGTTGGTCTGTTTGCCCTGTATATTGTCGTACGTTCTGAAGGCTTCCGATAAAAGGCACTCGCGAGCGAGCTTGAAATAAAAACCAATGCTAATACTATACTAAGATTTTGAACAAAATTATGTCTTTCTGCAGATATACAAATACACGAAAAGCCAGAACGTGCTTAACGTTGATCGTCGAATATGATATCAATTTAACCTAAAGGCTAGATTTCAGCCATTCTACGTCGTGAAGATGGACCTTCCCCGATCGTTAATAGACATAAGCAGTATTCCAAGCGGATTCTCAAAGGCTTTCTCTCCTGACAATTTACCGTTCATTTCTGCAGTACTGTTAAAAAATAATTCCTCTCAGGAACTAGTGTCAATACTAAATACATTCATCTATGGTTTTGTGATGACAAGCGAAAGAAAACTGAATTTGAACAAAAAAAACCCCACTATATCTTGGGAAAACAATTCCACCAAGTCTTGGTTCAACGTATATAGTTACAACATAGAGTGACAGATATCGTCGCGATGTTCGAAGGCACGCGGAGTAGCGATGAATGAGGAAAATATGAGTGCAAGAACATTATGAATTGAACTTAGTCGTTATGTCGCTGGCAAACGCAACCCGTCGAACAAAGAGATCATTAGTTTTCTGCACAATCTATACCTTAAAACTAAATCGGGAAGGTGCGGTAAGAAGGAAAAATATAAGCTAAAATACTTCACTCAGGTTTCCTCAATGAATGTTCTTCAGTTTTGAATGAACCGACCTAATTGGACTTTGTTAACGTCATGTAATTGATAGATGAAAAAAATTACAGCACCCTGGGGAGGTGTTAAGGGTTATTCTTTCAATTGAGAATACAGATTAAACAAACCAATACCAACCTAGTGCGCTTCGTTAAATTCTTTGCCGTATAGCATCCAAAAAACTCACTATCAGTGAATCCAGATTAAATCTTATTAACTATGTTATAATTAAATTACTTATGCACAAAGCCAGTCGGAAACTGAACAAACATAAATAAGGAGACCATTACAAATACAAATGTAAAGGGTCCTTGCCTTATCTCCTTCTAGAACAACTTTAACTCGGAACAATGGATTGGGAGTGTTCTTTCCATCACCATTAATAGCGCGAGATAATTCTTGGAGTGACCATTTTACATTTAAACGAAATGCTTCTTCGACCATTCGGTCCATTTTCTCTGTGTAGCGGATCCAATGCGTTTGTACCTAAGTATTAATACAAAAATACCAATGATGGGAAAGTTTTTTAACGTACATGTGGTATGTTTCGCTGAGGTGAACGAAATAGTAGGACACGGAGAGAGGAGAGAGGAATAATAGTATAATAGTAACGGAAACAATAGTACTAGCACAATTGTACTATGTAACAGCATTCAAAAAATTGTTCTAGTACAATAGTACTGGTACAATAGTACTAGCAGCAATAGTACTAGTTATCAGAAAATTTAGTGGTGAAGATGAATTATGTCATGTTCAATGTTTACTTTGTATAACATACCTCTGGTCCATCATTCTTAAAAACTGCACAGACATCCTTCATGGTAGAAACTATCTCCGCGTGGATTGCTTGAAGTCTTGACTGTACACTGTCGCGATGGCTTTTCTGTGAAAACAGCGTTTAGTTGGGACTTTCTATTAAAATGCAATTTTCCATTAAGATTCACGTTATGATTTTGGCTTTAGTCACCACTGCTTAAATGCAAGTCGTTGATTTGTACGAAAAAAACTTAAAGGCGAAGGTTTTAGTATTTTTAAATATTTCAAACCACACGATTAG
The DNA here is from genome assembly GCA_036872915.1 of Nanipora kamurai. Classification (NCBI taxonomy): domain Eukaryota; kingdom Metazoa; phylum Cnidaria; class Anthozoa; order Scleralcyonacea; family Helioporidae; genus Nanipora; species Nanipora kamurai. The sequence goes on along the minus strand of JBAHVQ010000496.1, from coordinate 463,046 downwards.
TTTTTAGCCTGCGCGCACAGTCGTTCATTGACAAAAGTTCGTTATATGATAATTTGAATAATATAAACTCGCATGAAGGGCAGCTTAATTACCTATCCTAGATACAAATTCAGTGTTTTACATAAACAGCAATATGCAGTCTTTATGTACAGTCTTTTAACCAAGAGCTACAGCATGTTGTTCGCATTTGCTTCAACAGATAACTACCGTAAAGAACTTTGTTATTTAAAAGACGTTAAGAAGAACAACTACAAAGAATCATTAATTCAGAACTCACTCAAACAACAAAAAAGTGTAACTGAATCGACTATCAACGAAGAAACTAGCAAGAATACTTCGACTCTACTACAGCTATGTCGCATACATACATACCAGTACACTGCAAGTTGTGTTGACAAAATAAAAGATTCAATCACAGCTTCACAAAAACAGGAGACGTTTGCAAAGTAAAATGTGCTAAATGAGCACGTATATTGAAGAAACAGACCGAAATCTCGACACCCGAATCAAAAATCATAAACGATGTACAAAAATTGGAGACAGAACAAACAACATATGGAGACAGTAGAGTAGACTGGAACAGCACGATATGTTGGAATTACGTAGCTACCTACCTTGAACAAACTTTTATCGAGAGCTGGCACACAAATACACACAACAACACGATAAATATTTGCCGTGAGCTATCTGGAACCTATTCGAGACCTCTGAAGAAGGAAACTCGTGCACACATACGCCAAAACACACCAGAAGCACGACGAACTTGACGTAATGTAAACAAAAACAATATAACTGCCAACTAAATCTCTGAAGATCGTTCCGTAGAGGGAACCGTCAGAGATTTTTAGAAATAAAAACAAACGGCAATCTCGAAGACCAACAAACAGAAAATATAACGGAACGCAGAATCAAACCATTTACATAAGGTCGCGGAGGTCTTTTACCCAGAACCATCACATCCTTTTTTCTCCAAATTAAGTAGTTTAAACGATATTTTCTTTGAATTAGGAAAATTTTTAAGCAATCAGCATACTAAAGCATTTTTATTGGTTGTTGTTCTTCCGGATGACTTAAATTAGTTGATGACGTTTCTTCAGCCTTTGTGGCCGTCCTCGCAGCGACAGTTTGTTTCTGGTTCGGTGTAGTGTCGTCACCGTGGGCTGAAGTACACCGCGTCAGTTACAAACTGTCACTCTGAAGATCTCTCTCCTCCGCAGAGGCTTCCGTGGGGAACCGCTGAGGCTCATGATATGCTTGCAGGCGGAAGTAAAGAAATCGAGCAAAAAATTGGGGAAAATCTCTGCCGACTTTCGGTTCCAAAATGGCGCCAATACGGGGGGAAAGAAATTAAGCAAAAATAAAAGTTGTCGCAAAATACTTTCCTTACGAAAAATGCTTGAGCAAGCGTTTGAGCGAGTTCCGGTGAATTTAACAAATTTATGTTTAACAAACGATTATCTATCAGCTTGGAAATCGGGAAAAAAATTGCTGTCCGAGTTGTTGTAAAAGAAAAAACGATGGGTCAAAACATCGACAGGAAATATATTAACGTAATTGGCTTATCCAGGATTATCGTATAGTTCAAACGCTGAAATGTAATGAACTTACTTTAAAATAAGGGAAGTCTTTAATCAGACAAGCGGTGTCGTCTGAAACACCACAAAATTTGTTAAAACTTTTCGATTAGATCTTTTGCTTAGGAGACGGCCCCCTTCTGACCACTGCAAGATATTTCTTGTAGGCAATATTATAATCCAAAATTCAAACAACAGACAAAAACTATCCAAACTAATACAGGATATTATTTTTTTAACATTTAAAGCAAAACACCGACAGATTGTCTGGACATTTAACGATTAAATATAATGGTACAGATATCGACTCTTAGGATCAGATATCGACCGAAAATATGCAGAGGGTTTCCTTCAATTTTTCTCTCGATTTTTCTACTTCCGCCCGCAAGCATTACATGAGTCTCACCGGTTCCCCAAGGAAACCTCTGCGGAGGAGAGAGCTCTGAAGATGGCAGCGGCAAAGGTTGCCAAAATGTCAGTAACTAATGTAAGTCATCGGGAAGAACAACAATACATGACGCAGATTTTGAATTAAACCTTCCACAAAATACTAAAGCGTCTACTTATTAGTGCAAAAGATAGAATACATCACGCTAAATGCTGAGAAGCTACGTACAAGTTTCATGTCACGGCTGTCAAACCTCTGGTGTTGGTAGTGAAACAGGTCACAATCTCCCTTTGGAATCAAAATACAAATGGAGGGCAAAGAATGGGAAAATACCTTAATGCTGTTTACACGGGCTATTTTTCTTGAAGTTTGTGGGTCTCCTGACAAATGCGTTCGAATAGAATGACTAACGATTGTACAAAACCATTCATGCAAAGCTAATATGGTCCAGTAGTTTCGTGAGTTATTAACTCAATCGCATGCTTCAGGATGAGAAAAATCTCCCGTGTCAACAAAGTCTGGTTTAGCAAAAGTCTGGTTTGGCGATCACATGGCACAACATCGCTTAAAACTCAAAGTACCGAATTTAATACCGGTGGAACGCAGAACGTCCCACTTGAAGCTAAGGTTACTAAAGAGTAGTCACACGCAACCAACGAGAGCAAGCCACTGTCTATTAAGGGTGACCGAAAGGAGTAGGCAACTCTCACCTGCTCATGCGAATCCAGTAATAGTGTACCAACTCAGCCTGAAAAACACTTGTGAACCTCGGTTAAAAGGTCCATTTCTAGTTAGGAAAATTTTCAACTGGAAAAAACCTTTTGCCGAATCAGGTCTCCTTCTCCGAACGGAAAAATGTGGACAGTAGAAAATTCTCAACTATCTCTGCCTTGAAAAATTTCTCGTCCCGGGAAAATTTTCATAAGTGGAAACCGGGCTAAAAGTATGTACAGAGAATTTTTATGTTTGCCACTTTACTACATGCTACCACTTCAACTCCGAATACCGGTAATAGTAGATTTCCCCATCGATTTACGACGTTACATCAGTTCGCTTTAAAGACAGCCAATATGTGGACGATTTGTTTATTCTGGTACAACATTCTTGCCTGAATTAGAAAGTTGTTCTCGAAATGTCTCAACAGCTAGGTATTCACAGATTGTTTAGATGATTTTCACTAAAATCTTGAGAGATGAATTTAGATTGTGTACTCTAATTAACCACATATAATACATACCTGATCATCCTCAAACTCTAGATTATCATACACTCGTTTGCCATCAATTATTACCAACAGCATTTCACTGATCTTGATGCAATTTTTAGAAATCACTAGATTTGCGTTTTTGTAGTCATCAACTATCGCCTGCACCTGTTTGACATAAAACACAACATACGATAAAAGAAAAAAAACCAATATAATGTACATGGTGTTGAGAGATGGACAAATCGTGAAAAACAATGAAACTGAGGAAATACTGGATCTCTTCTTAGCAGCGTTGCAAGAAATTTTTACAAGGACAAAACGTTCTAATTAATTGTTCGACAAGTAGACTAACAGCTTGTGTATGTGGGCATGTGTATAAATTCACGAACATCAAAACTTTATCCAGAATTGATAGGTTTATATATCCTACAGTTTATAATTTCACCCTCATTCACGGAACTACATATATTTATAAAAAAAATAGATGGCGTCTTACAAAGCTGTTATTGCTCAACTACCGTGTTTGCACGAGTCTATGCAAACACCGTTCTGGCGTCTCAATCATTCCTAGCGGCACCTTCACACGCAATCCTGACAGTAACGAGAATTTATGGCTTGATACAATCTGTGGCGAACGCTTTTTCTTGTTTTTTTACTTATTTGGTAGAGTTTTTCTATAAGATAATTTATATATAAGATATAGATTTCTATATCCGTAAACGTTTAAGAGAACTCTCAAGCATTTATTTAAACCCTCGACCGTCGGTCTCAGACTCACACAAAACCTTTCAAGTTCTCCCAAACTCTTCAGCTCAGTTTACACACAGCAATTAATCGGGCCGATGTCCGGCTTCGTGCATGTTAAGCTGAGAAACAGTCAAAAAAACGCTCCATGGGCTCAAATTAGCCTCCTTTTTGTTAATTACCATGCACCTAAACCAGAAATCGGCCCGATTAATTGTCGTCTATAAACTCACCCTTGCTCATGTTTGAATCAGGCGATGTAACTAAGCGCGGTATAACAGTTTTTATTTCTTAAACATATACATATATGTACACTGGAAATGTGACCCATTTATACAAGCCGAGCCCAAAATATGTCGCGAACATTCACATAAAAAGTCGAATGTAAAGTTGTTCACAGCCAAAATGCATCGTTCACGGCTTATTTTCTTTACTATAAAAGCCCTAATCATTCAAGGGCAAACTGTGCAGCCAGACATAGAGAATGTGGGGTACTTCTGCGTTTTACTCATAGAATCATTAGACATAGAATGCGCGCTCCAATCTCTTGCTAATTATCCGGAAAAGTCAACTGTGGGGTTACTAACTTTTAAATTCGTGTCTGCTTATTTACAAACATTTCAAATGGAAATTTCTCGAGCTTACAGTCCTTGCCAACTGTAGCATGGGAATGGAATACGCCCGAACACCCGTAAAATTTACGAGCCAATTAAACCATATGGAAAATCAAACAATATGTAAACCATAATCCATGGTTAGCGTTAAGGGTCGTTTATTTAAAAGAAAGTAAAAACGAAACTTATTAAATAACTTATCAATAGGTAAGGCGGTGGGAGTTGACAACATACCAGCAGAAATGATAAAGGTATTACAAGGTGATGCAAGAAAGGAAGTTGTACAATTATGCAAGGATATATATAATACTGGTGTATGGCCCAAAGATTTTTTAAAGAGTATGTTGATTCCCATGGAAAAGAAGGTCAAT
>JBAHVQ010000496.1:444920-456025 GCA_036872915.1 Nanipora kamurai | reverse complement strand
CTAAAAAGAGCTGCTTATGATAGGTCTGGATGGCGGAACTTAAACCTGCCATAAGGCAGAAAACCAGAATGAATGAAAAACGAAACAGAGAGCTGTCAAGCACAAATTAAATACATAGTTATTTTGACGGTACTCTCAAGTTTCATTCTCCTAATCCTTGGGTTCCTTTAAAATCCGCGAATAAAATGCAAAAAGTAATAAAAGCATGAACAAAGATCACTTTTTGGTCAAGATTGATATAGTTTTCTCAAAATCAGTAATAACTGATGACCTGCTGTACCTTACCCGCCAGATTGCCTAATTCCTGACTGTACACCAGATCACGTGCATGCATTTTGATGCCCAATGAAAACCTACAGGAAAACTCCTAGTGTTCTGGATCAAATTTCTTAATCTACATATTCAAATCAATCAAAACCAAATCGCTTTGGTTCACATTAAATAAATACAGATACAAACAACAGCAACGCGAATTTACTTGTTTGAGAGGCTACTTCAAAAACTCGTTTATTTTGTTTCATCGGGCACTCCGAACACTCGAAAACAATAAAAACACTGGACCTTCGGTCTCGTGTTTTCATCACTTTTTCTCGTGTTTGGAAATTCTGATAAAACACTTAAATTCGTGTTCGAACTATTACGTCAAGATTTTTATTGGACTAAAAAATTAACATATTTACCTTGCTTGAGTTCTGTCTGCATTCGCCAATGAAATAATCTGAGATTCCCTTACTGGCCCAAGTTAGCTTTGTTAGTCCAGGATGAATCTTTCTGTCCAGGAACCGAATTCTTTCTCGGAATAACGCCCTTTCCTCGGCTGACAGAGCAGCAATAATTCTAGAACACAATATACACTTGAGAGTATTAACTGGATGTTGCTTAGTAAAGATTGTTAGATAAAAATGTAGTTTTACATTAAAATACCAGTGTTGCCGCTCGAGTATCATACAAGTGGGCCTCTTGGTGGCTACGCCGACATTCTAGAATGTAACTAGCTTTATAGAAATGTCGAGTGATTACAGCCTCTGATAATTGATTGAAGAAAAATACTCTTTTCCCCGTCCTCGTGGGTTCAAATTTAGGTACTTTGTCAATTTCTTTTCTGACATAAAAATTCCAAAACATTCTAGTTCTACCAAAGATTTTTCAAGAGTTCTGACCAGAACCGGAACTTAGAAGAATCTGAATTCCGACCGAAATCGAGTTCTGGTGCTATCATACCAATCAATCAGTCAATCAATCAATCAATCAATCAATCGACCAACCAATTAATCAATCAACGGATCAGTCAGTCAATCTTTTAATCAATCCATCGATCAATCAATCAGGCATAAATCAGTAAGTTAAAACAATGATATAAGAGTATTGTATAGGCAGCAATCAACATATCAACTAGCAATCAATCCATCAATTAATCAAAAAGGTTAGGGAATTATCAATAAGAAAGCTTCAAATAGAAAATAGTGACGTTTCAGCGAGAAGCCTTAGTCGGAGTGAAGTGATCTAAAACTAAGTTACGTCTTCATACGAAAATAAAGTCATGTGACGCAAGGACGGCCAAAACCAAAATCGCTATTTTAAAACGTCGATTAGTAAACCTAAATGGGGAGTAACCGGTAGAGAAGCCAAAGAAATGGTAAAGTGTAAAAACAAAATAAAAAATAACCGAGGGAATAAATTCTAGCCAATGATTTTATCCGCCGGTGCTGGACAAAATCGTTAGCACGTAAAGAGGTAAATGACACATCTACGAAATCTACAAAAATAAAGCGCACAAGCTAATGTGTTATAACCACACATGCGATCTACTAGTCAGTTAATTAATTAATCGATCAAAGAATTAGCCAGTAAAGCTATCAATCGATCAATCAATCAACAGATCTTTTATAATATACGTATATACTTAGAAATATTTTGTGGACAGATGTCTGCAAAAATATTTTACATCAATCTTATGAATGCATCCGGTCCTTCAAAATTTGAACTGTTTTATCAGCTATTAAAACTTTATATAGTTAGTTTAAAACTTTACTAGTTCAGGTAAAACTGAGCTATGATTAATGCAAAGAACGTCAGCTACTCCGATGCAGCACAAATGCTCAGTGTCCCTGGTATGTAAAGCCTCGCACGGGAGATACATTCGCAAACTTCATGGAATCGGGTTTCCACTCGATTGCAACTCGCAATTTGTTTTTTTGCACATCCGCAAAATTAAACTCACTCAAGGTAGACATCTCCCAATTTCCTAACTCTCACAATTTTACTTTAAGTATATAAAATCTAACCTGTTGTAGTCCCTGACAACGAGAAGTACGTTCTCTCTCAAGATTCTTAAATCTTCTTTTTTCTGGTATATATCAGCAACGTAATGTGGTGTCTCGAACATCAGTTGTTCCCAATAACTGATCTCATTCAGTAGCTTTAGTAAGTTCCTAAGTTTAAAAACAGTTTCAGCATTGGCACATCGCAATTTGTTAGTGACGCAAGTCAACCATCATCTCTTCTTAGTCCCACGCGTACAATTGATGTTGCGAGACCCGTTGTTAGAGTGCAGTTTTTATGCAGAAAAGTTAATTGTGAGAATAATTGCGTCAGGATCAATTAAGAATACACACCGATCAAAATGTACGTCCAACATCCCGGTCTTTTCATGACTACGGCACATTAGGGGTGTTTCCAGCAATTTGATGGTGTCCTGAAAAAGAAATAACATATTTTTATAAGTAATATAATTTGACATGAGGGAAATTAACTATTCAATTTCCCCACAGCCCAAAGAAGATTTGTTGAAGTCTATGGCAGATTAGCGCGTGGAACGTTAAAATATTTCCGTGGCAAAGGCGATTTCAGTTAAGTCGTGGTATCACTTTGTAATACTATCCGAAATATGGTGACCAAACATCTCCGACAGCCAGGAATTTTCTATAATTCAGTTCATTTAGCGGGAATGAGAGATTTTAACTTAAAATTAACATATTTAACATTATTTTCGACAACCACTTCATAAATACTATACCTTGTCAACAGTCATTGTCCATTCGTTAAATGTTTTCCTGACAAATTCGTCCAAAGCCTGGGAAAGGAATAATTTGGCAAGCACAGAATACATTGACATTAACACCAATAAATGTGATACAAGCAGGTTGGAATAAAATCATAATAACCACAATCAAGTTTGTTAAATTTAAAAACTAAAAAGAAATAAACTGATAATATGAAAAAAAACGAAAAATAACTGATTGTCCGACCAAAATCAAATTTGATTCCTAAATTTCAAATTTGATCTGGTATACGTTTACGATTTGCCTTCATCGGTCAAGTTGTTCTATGCCGTCAGAATATCTTTATGCCAATCATTGCGTTGTAGCCAAATCTGTTAAAATAGTATTCTAAAAAGCATAAACAATTTGGGAAAAAAATTAAGTGTCTATAAATTGATGGTTTGCACGTGACGTCATGGCAATTATGTTGGTGGAATTTTAACAAAAGAGCCGCATTAACTTCCATTATATGGAGAACCAATATGGCCGCCGTATCATTGTCTTTTGAATCTGAAGAGATTGGTTGCAAAGCATTAATACGATGCAGAGTTGAAGAACCAAACATAAGTTCTGGACCACATTTACAAACGCTGCATCTTGCATACCCACCACGTGACCCATTCTTTCAATTTTAGATAACTTTCAGCAGACAAGTTTCTGTTCTATAGTGGATTAATAACTCTTTTAGAGGTAATTTACAAAGTTCTTGTCTATTCTGTATTGGGAGATATAGAATCTGGGCTAGGCTACTCTTCAAGTCTGTACGCATAGATACAGAACGGCTACTCATTTTGCTGGTACTAGGTGTAATAGTGATCCAGATTCACTAACTGAAGGAGTTAAAGCACAAATTAGTAACGGCAGAATGTAATAACACTAGTAAAAGTGTACGCAGCTTTGATTCTATAATAAAAATAACTTGAAACTGAACTAGATAAAAAACCATACACCGAATTTTTGACTCCGGACTGTCAGCCTTCCTCAGGGACTACAAGATGCGCAATGTATCGTCACTGAGGAAGGCTGGCAGTCTGCTGCCAAAAATTCTGTACATAGCTTTTATCTAAATCAGTTTAAAACTATTCTTATTATAGAATCATGAAATTCACTGGTCGCTCTTTAAGCATAAGTAGTTTTATTCGGTTCCGAGTCGTACATAATCTAAATTACATCGTCATATCGACAAGCGTGTGTGTTAAACAGAAAACTTGACTCAATGGGATCATAAAATGGCCAAAAGGACCCATAAGGTGAGCCACACGTGAGCTGTAGTATGTAAAAAATTACAAATCGGAAAACACCACAGAAATTTTCTAATGATGCTTTTCTCTATAAAAACTTTGAGTATTCCATTTGCAACGACACAAACCTGTGCAAGCTGTTGATATTGCGCTCTTATTTCATCTCCGGTTCCAATTCGAGGCAAAAAGAATGCATTGTTCAAAGCCTATAAGAACATAACAAAGATGTTTCTGCAATATGAGGCAAACGTTTTTTACCCAATGTGTTTTAAGAAGTCACGAATTGGTTAAAATGTATGAGACATTGTTGAAAAACATTGACGGAGACTGGGTAACAGCCACTTGAAAATACCTCGCAGGGATCGAATCCACTTCTTGGTATCTGAAGCTACGATTGGCACTGATGGTTACCTAAACCTAGAAGCCGCTGGTGGTATTTCAAAATCATTGTTGCTATAATTCAACACTAGTGAAATCCTAAAACTTCAACTTGCATGATCAGTCTAACTCAACTCATTGTACTTAGTATCCTTTAAGGATGTTTGTTAAAACTTGGAAATAAAAATGTACTCAAATCATAAGCAATAAAGCTCTGCTGCTCTGTTTGTATCGCAAGCCACAATGGGCAGACGGAATGTATACGTCAATGATTGGAATTCTGCTTTCTATCTTGGTCACTGAGCGCGCTCCGCTGACAGAGGTGAGGTTTATTTACTTGCGATATCGCGTGGGACTGCTTTGAAAATAACCTATAATATAATAGCTGGCCTCGATTGGCGCTAACGGCAGTACCGATGAATCATATCAGTTCGTCTCCACTGGCGTACTAAGTGCGACTTATGTCCAGTAGCGCCGGAGTCAGGGAATTTCCAACTCTACCTCGCACGCCAAACAAAGCATGCATCGGCTAATGTAGGTTTGAAATCTCTACCCAACGGTAGAGGTGCTGAAGCATGTACCTAAGTAGGAACTCAATGCGCAAAAATTGAGATTTCATTCGCGTATGGTGAGATGTTTGATGGCTGAATATACAGAAATAGTACCCGTTTTAACAACATTAGACTCATAACAGGGGTGCAACACAAACATTAATGACAAATAGTTTTCACCAGTGTAAAAACCATTAATATTCTTTGCTAATGTTCAAAATATCGTTGAAACTAAAACAGCATATTGATCTCTTTCGTGAAACACAAGACGATTGTTTGTACTGTAACTTATAGTATTTCGTGCATGAGGGCGCCTGATGCAACAGGAAACAAATTTTAGAATATTATATTTTAGAATTTAAAAGTTAGAATATCTCTCAACACTTGTAAGGGGAGGTTAACCTAAATAATTACCATCATAGGTTTATCAATTCGTTTCTTCAGCATTCTTGCCCAGTTTGCAATACCAGCATACTTAGGATGCATTGGAGGAAGATCCTGGGCTTTATTATTAAATTCTTTCTTGACTGTATTTAGTTCTTCGTTGAACAGTTGAAACACTTCCACTGTTTTCTTGTCGATTGTTCGACGTATCGCCTATGAAAACGTTTAAAAATAATTTGATATTAAGAAAAAAATTTAGAGTTTTAATGTCTCGAGACCATTTTTGGTTTGTTAAACTGCAGCGGGTAAGGGGGACCAATGCAAAATCCAAATTGTTCACTTGATATTAAAATGTTATTATTCTTGCCAGACCCGTCAGCCTGGGTAATATAATAGATATATTTAAGCTAGAAAAGTAAGGGTTAGTCTTAGAGTTAGAATTAGGGTTTATACGGCTAAAGCAAAGAGAATGGGTTACAGGTACTACACCAACAATGATGCTACCAGACGATATTCGGAAAAGTAGATAGCATTGGAGAAAAGGTAAAAGTAACATTGAAAGCTGATCACAAATGTTATTCATGTGGGAGCCTGGAGTATATCAGACGACCAGCAAACGTTCGGGAACCAAACCCACAACCTTCTAATGACCGGTGAGATGCTCTAACCACTGAGCTACCAAGACTCAGATGGTCAGCTAAGTTGCAGGTTGGTCATATGTGTAACCTAAGCGGAAGCCTCAAATGATAATGATGGTCATCTGATATACTCCAAGCTCCCACACGAACAACATTTGTGTTCAGCATTCAATGTTTCCATCATTATTATCATGTAATCTATTTTTTTTAATTAAAGCAAAGTTACACGACGTGTAAATTAAAGCGAAAAGGTCGAAAAACGGCAAAACTAAAAACAGAAAATCTTAGTCTTTTGTGCAAAGTCCCTTCGCCCGTGGCGTTAGTGTTTCTAGATTGAGTCGAAATGGTCAAAATCTAAACCAGTTGAAAAAATTGAACTAAAATATATATAATATCATCGTTGGTTTGTGACGCATCTTGTTGAAATTACACACTGACTGTAATAATTCGTACACTCGCAAACTATCAAAATGTCTGAATTTTTTGAATGTATATTTACCTCTCTTGCTGAGAAATGATGAAAAACATCGAGAATTTCCACTCCTTCCTCGACTCTACTCAACGTTTCGAATGCGGAAGCTATCACATTTTGTACCATCACTTCTAAGTCTTTTACTCCAGAACGAAACCTGTGATTGAAACATAACATAATCTAAAACGAGACTAAAATCAAGTTACTAAATTTCAGACGTAATAATTGGCTGTCAAAATCACTGAGAAACAAATTAAACCAGATTGAGGTTGCTTAACAGTAGTTCTGCCACAACTCTTAATACGTGTTCACATAATTGAAGCAAATGCAAGCACAAGAACAAAACAACAGATAACACAACGCAGGTTTTCCCAAGAGACCACACATGCATGAGTACTAATTTATAATTAGCTCCCACATGAACCAGATTAGCGTTCAGCATTTAGTATAGGTCACTAATTTAGGTTCTTTTGTCTCGTACTTGTGTTTGTTTTCTTGAGGATTACACAAAAATTTTACCAGCGTTTTTGCTTGCGCTTGCATTGCTCGTATTATCGAGGCTTTAACTCCTTCGTTACTGCATGGTTCGATTTCGTACCACAAGACTTCAGGGCCCAGTTGTTCAATAGACGATTACCGTTAATCCTGGCTTAAAATTTAATCCGCTCTTTTCTTTGGCACGTTCTGCTAAGTGATTTACGTTTAAACTTTCTAGGAGAACACCTTTCTATATTTGTATAATATCTGAACAACAAAGTTTAAAAATCCTTTCCTACATTAGGAATGTTTCATCCACAAAGTTTTCACTAATCCTGGATTAACCCAATCACCTTTTGAATAACCGGGCCCTGTATTTCACTCTGGCTAACGCCAGACGATTTTACTCGTCAAGGGGAGAGCCCTAAGTCACGAAGGAGTTAAATTCATTTAATTATGCCTCACAGCAATAGTGAGAGCTTGAAGAAATAAACAAAAAGGTTAAATGCGTGAAAATGGGTGTTCTAATAGACAATGTCCGTTAATCCAAGTTTTCCAGGTTTCCAAAGTTACTATGACGTTGTTTGCTCGATGTTACATGCCCTCTTCTGGTTCCTCTGATAAAAAATTATGCTATTATCATTACACGAAAACATGAAACATTGCTCTGCCTAGGAACTACGATACCAACCTGTTGTAATCATCATGCCACGTAGTAGCCTAAAGAGGTTTAAAATGTGAAGAAAAGCTGTCAAATATATATACTTGCCAAAATTACTCAATAAGTGTATTGTATAACAATGGGATACACAAAACTTTGTTCTTCCAAGGGCTTTAGTAATCATCAGCAGTATTTATGCGAGCCGCAGTGCGGCGGTAACATGGGGAGTTAGAGAAAATACTGTATCGAAATGAAAAATGTCGACGAAGTTGAAAATTTTATTTTTTTTGAAAGACAAAATATCATGTGAGACTTTTTTTACCAAAATAATCTCCAGGCAGTATGCTGCAATGCTGGCGAACATTCCCAGGCCTTGTAGAAAATACTATTGACATAAAATATTTAATCCATTTATGTAGTAACCAAGTTACATAATACTGTGTTCTCGATTTATGAAATAACAGTGATAATTTCGTAGGAAAATCCGCGAAGACTATTGGTGGCACTCTACTTTCACAGTCTCAAAAGTAGTTTCTGTCAGACGTACAGAAGCCAGGGCTTTCAGCCCGTCTTATTTTTCCAAGTCTAACAATAAAATAAAAGACCAGGTAAAGTGGCGTGAAACGGGCAAAAAAAACAACAATAAATTCATACACAGGCACTTAACTGCGTCGCCACAATACAAATGTTACTAAAAAGTACTATTACTAGAGATAGGTCAAAACTCTTTCAAGGCAGGATATTTCCGTTGACGAGTAAAACCGTCTGCAGTTAGCCAGAGTAAGATAATACAAGGCTGGTCCTGCCAGAAAAGAGTTGATTCAAAATGAGGGAAAGCAGAGACGGGAGAAATAACGCAATGGAAAATGAAATTCCAGAGCACTCGTGCTGACTGCGGGTGGCGGATTGCTCATCCCTGGAATGAAATTGAAATTGCAAGTTCCCAGTCCTTTTTAACGACCGATGACATAGTATATGCATACCAATTATAATTTAGTACCTTAACATCCAAAATCGTCTTCCTAACGTCTTTCAAAATCTGTAAGTTCTTCTCAAACGTTGCTTCAATCTCCAGCAAACTACGAACGATCTCAGGACCTTTTATTCCTCGGAAGTATGGAAGAGGCATCTTGGGGCCTTCGAATCTTCGAGCAAAATGCATTTGACCTTCACAAACCTAGAAAAATATTGTCATGGAGCTATAGTCATTCTGATTCATAATTTCAATATAACACCAATGCTAATCAATGTATGTCGTTTACCCCTATTCTGCCTATGGAGGCTGCGTTCACTATGCATAACTTTTGAACAATGAAGCAATGCATAACTTTGGAACAATTTGACGAGCACTCACCAAATTTCATGTCTTTTCCGCAAATTTATCAAGAAACATTTGTATTCTATATTATTTGCATATGACCATTGATGTTTTCATGGCAACCATTTTCTGAGAGGCCTAATTTCCCAAATTTTAAAAACCCCGTTTTAATCGTCTAGTCTCGACTTTGCTGAAGCAAATACTCAATCTTAGCTTACATTAGTAACAGGAATGTGACATCAGACTATTTGTAGGCAATTATACAAATATTGTATGACTTCCTGAAAAACCAAACCAAAATCTAAGATGGCGGTCGTTATTTTGGTCTTGATTGACATCAGTCAATGTCCTGATCACAGAAATAAACATTTCAGACGATCCATACTGATGTCTATCACCAACCCCATAAAATACCTGACACAAAATAAAACAGATTCCGAAAAATGTCATTCTTAACTTGTGATTCAAGTGAAAAAGAATAGACAACAAGAAATGCAGTAATATTTCTTTTCTATTTTGTGGTCATTATCAATTCAAAATGACTACAAGGCTTGCTGAGCTTTTTATACACACACAAACATACACACACACATATGTGTATTATATCATATTATATTATTTATATATTTCTAAAACTCGTTAATAATTCATGAGAAAAACACAAAGGAAAATCATAACTGCAACGGATCCATATATCTGACAGAGATCTCGTTCCCTTTTCTCGTCAAATAACTGTGGATCAGAGAACATTAACTGCAAAGCCTTCTTCTTCAATTCGCGTATAAAGTAGTTCACTTTAGAAGTCATTTAAAAAGCTCGTAGATCGTGCTTTATGGGATCTAAAACACGAGGTCACGATAAAGCTCTTCTGCTAGGTTTTTAAATAGTACATATATACATATGTTACGTATATATACATATAATGTTCGGCCAGCAAGAAACCATTTCCAGAAATCTTTGGCAAACGATTTAAAGAAAATTAACTCATCTCCTAACGTTTTCATTTTCGCGGACAAAACTAGAAACATTTACGAGACTTCGCTCGACACATACAACAAGTTACTACATGACAACATCACAAAAACTTACAAACATGGATCTGAGGACATATAGAAGATATTGATTTAGAACTAAAAGATAGTTCGAACAATTTAGAAATTCGAGACCGAATTAAACAGATGAAAAAACGGGAAGCATTTATTTCTTTAAAAGACCATAAAGAAAATTTCGAAAATAACCCAAAATGTCGTTTAATCAATCCACCGAAAAGTGAATCCGGAAAACTCAGCAAAATCATTTTGGACCAAATTGATTCAACTTTAAGAGAAAAATTGAAGCTAAATCAATGGAGAAACACTCAGCAAGTTATCAAGTGGTTTGGTAATATTAGTGACAAAAGCAGGCATTCTTTCGTTTCTTTCGACATTGTTGATTTCTATCCGTCTATTTCGGAAAAATATTTCGACCAAGCATTATCCTGGGCTTCCAGTTTGGCAGATATTTCTACGACGATATTACTATAATCAAACATGCTAGAAAATCTCTACTTTTCAATAACGGAAAACCATGGATTAAAAAAGATAGCAATAGTCTATTTGACGTAACAATGGGCAGTTTCGACGGCGCCGAGGTTTGCGAACTCGTAGGACTTTTTCTCCCCAACCACTTGGACAGTAAATTTGGAACAGGAAACATTGGCCTCTATAGAGATGATGGTTTGGCTATTATGAAAAACAAATCGGCGCGTTTGGCAGATAAAACAAGAAAAGAATTACACAAAATTTTCGAAAATTTCGATGTCAAAATAACGACTGAGGCGAATTTGAAAATTGTCAATTTCTTAGGCGTTACTTTCGACCTTAACACAGGAAAATTTAAACCATTTCGAAAGCCCAGTGACGATCCATTATACATAGACAGGCATTCTAACCACCCACCTAGTAT
>JBAHVQ010000496.1:410747-433781 GCA_036872915.1 Nanipora kamurai | reverse complement strand
CGTATAACATTGTGTTCATTGTTGTATCTCCACTCGGTTTTCTTACCCGGAATTTAAGTATTTTCTTAAGTTGCAAGGTGGACCCGTATCCCCCGTAACGGGTACGTGTAATTCACCCGTACCCGTACACCGGAACCGGGGTATCTTAACCTCTCTAATATCGACATGACCGATGTTCTATGATTGTACCTATCCTGACTGCGACGATGAGGTGGCAATGGTGAAGTTTAAAGGAACTGAGGCAATCTGGGAGATTAGAGCGGTCCGGATGACTGAATGACTGTAGAACGAGAGAATCCATAGAAATAGCAAGAAATCCAACGATTTGCCAAGAAGGACAGCCACTGAACAGCACATGGACGGCTCTGTTCTTCTTTTACTCAGTTGTCTTTAGTTTTAGTTAATTAAAATTGGAGTGTTGCTGTCTTGCGTGATTTCTAATAGTTTTTTCGTATACATGACGTGAGCCAACGGGCCGTTGGCAATTGCTCTCATTAAAATAAAACGTAGTGTTCCACAAACTATAGATAAAATTTTCTCTGCTTAGAAAATATTAATTTTTAAATTTCTTTGCGAATTAGCGTGCTGAGCGGTAAGTTCGTTTTTAAAGCCATTCAAAATACTCGTAGTACCTATTTTATCGGATATAAGTTCATGTGCTGTGACTACCATCTTCAATAATGATTTCGTCATTCAGTGGTTATCCATATGCATGCAATCAATCTGACCATAATGCAATGCGAGTATCGTAACATGTAAGCTTATGGGGATGTTAAAGGAGAGCGAGATATTGTATATTGTGAAAAGAGATATTTTGCCGTTATAGGAATTAATTTTCTCAAAAAATGCCCCGAAGTAGACACTCAGATTCTCGTTCCAGAAGCCGGAGCACATCTCCTCGTCGAAAGTCAAAGAAAGACAAAAGTTATCGACGAAAAAGTAAGAGCAAAAGTCGCTCTCCCATAAAGAGGCGAAGTCCTTCACCTTACAAGAGAAAACGTAGACATACCCGGAGCCGTTCTCGTTCACCTAGTGTTGATAGGTTTGGTAGAACTTTGAAGAAAGGTGAAAAGCGAAGAGACGAAAGTACCAAACAAGAAGAGATGGAGAAACAAAGGAAATTGTAAGTTGTTAAACAGATCGATAATAGACGGGTGCTACGAAATAGGGGACGTGGTCCATGTTGTTTCTTGATCCATTGGCCATGACAATATTTTAAAAAAACTTGTGGGTTTATTTTATTACTTCATTGACCGTACATATTTTATTTTCCTTCCTAAAAAATTCTTTAATGACCACTTTCCTACTGCCTGCGCTGACTATACGCATCATGGCGACCGCCTTCACTTACACAGAACAACAACGAGCAAGTACGGTAGTCTGTCCAGTCAGAAGCCGAGGATACTGTTGTGTCCAAGAGCTGTTTATTGCTAAAATGTTTTTCTTATCATTGGCTCAGTTTTTTTTCTTCATGTGTGAACAAATAAACTGTAGAAAGATTTCACGTTTGTTCACTCTTATAAGTTAACTCCACAATTGAAAAAATTACCAGATTGACAGTATTGAGCTGCATTGGCTCTGGGCAGTTTGAGTACAAATCCGAGGTGTCACTCTAGATTTAAAACTAGACTAAACTTAATGCAACAATCCTTTGGCTGTTGAACAGGCAACTTATCCTTGCATTCTTCTATTTTCTTTTTCATTATCCCTTTCCAAGCAGTACCTCTCCCTTTGACGAATTAAATCATCTGGCTTTAGCTGGAGTAAAATTATAAAAGTCTGAGACTGCTGGAAAGAGTTAATCTAAGGGGCTACTGGCTAACCAGGCTGAAATTTCAGTCCAGATTCTCAAACAAATCACTTAAAAATTGATGTTGCAATTACATGGTGAAAATTCCAGCTTGTTTGATGCTACCTGACCTGAAAAATCCTGTGTAATTACATGCCAAGACTTCAGCTCATGCTGAAAATTGAAGAACACGTGGGAACTACTGCATATGAAAGTAAAGGCTGTCTCACACTTTCCATGTAATCAGGAATATTTTCATCCCTAGCTGAAATTCTCCATGTAGTCAGCCCCTAAGCTTGTTTAAATTAAATTTTGATTTTATCTGTAGTTGCCATAAAGCAAAAAGTTCACATTTATGTCAGCTAAGTTATTTTTTGATTTTTATTTTTGTTAATCAAATGATGCTCTTTATTGGGTCCTTTAAGTAGACTGTGTATTTACAAGTGCCTGGGGAGGAACCAAATTTTCACATATTTTGCAGTTGTATTTGTTCATTGTGATTTCTTTAATAGATATCTGGTTAACAGCTAAATTTATCATATTTAAGACATTGTTATAACAATTTCACAATTATAATAATTAAAGTTTGTTGATCAGAAGTTAAATGTTAAACTTTTTATCTGCAAACAATAGTGTTACAGTATTGTTTAATACTTTCACCACGGAGTTCAGGTTTCATTGGTGCTGTATAAACGTTTTTTTCCCCCCGACTTGTTTTCATGCTTGTACATGCAGATAATTTTATCAGGATTGCGACCAGGATAGCTCTCAATCATGATCACAATCCAGATAATTTAGCTGTGCAATGTAAACGTGGTTGTAGTATGCGTGTGTAGCCTTTACAGATTAAACACCGGAGGTTCGAGCGTCTGCGCACAGGATTCAGATCACGAAGCCATGTGCTTGATTACGGAACAGAGGCAGATCCAAACACTTGGTGGTGTATATTTGGTTTGTCGCCTCGCTAACACAGTGGAAGTAACTATTTTCACGGTTTTCATTTCGAATTTTAGCGTTTCGATCCGATTTGATGTGCCAGTATTCTTGTGGCGATCTCCACAACCATTTTTGAGTTTTTAGATAACATAGGGCACACACATACGCACATGCTTACACATAACGATCAAGGTGCAACAAAGCTTTGAACTGGTATGATTATACTGTAGTTTGTCAGAAATTGTCGAGTTCTGTCGAGTTCTTCAATAGTAGTTCTTTGATCGAGTTGAACGTTTTTAAGAGAACTAAGAGAAACTTGTCAAGCCATCAAAGCAAATGGTAACAGTGAAATGAAAGTAGTGTGCTGAACTTCTTGAAACTTGACAAAAACAGCATTTCCCTGAAGTTTGTTTTGCACTATATTCAAGTTGGGATTCCAAGTTACTAGCAGTTATAAAGTCAACGTTATTCTATAGATCAAGAAATGATGTAGATTAGGATATACTGTACCAATAGTACAAAGTATATCTTAGAGAAATTGTTTTTAAACTGCCAACAGGTACATGTAGAAATTTCCAATGACTTTAACCTTTTAACTTCCAACAGTGCATATAAGATTGATTTAATGTATGTAGATTTACTGCATGAGTAAATTTCAATTAATTTTGAAAAACGTTTTAAATAGATTGAGTAAATTATAATTTCTTTTGAAAAATCTGGGTAAAGCTGGTAGGGTTAAGGACCTCTAGTCACACACTAAACAATACTGTAGCATTATGAATATTGGCTTGTTATCATTCAGTTTTGCAATTTCAAGAACCTTCGAGCATCTCAACAGTTGCAGCAACACAATTTTGTTAAAAAGTACCCACACTATAAAATTTAGGGAAGTATCTACAGTATAACAGTACAGGGGTTGGAAATCTGATCATTCCTTAAAATAATAACCTAGTGGTGTGTTAGGTAAAGCAATAACCGTCCAATGAGTTGTTGTCAGATAATACCCTGCTAAATGTAGTTGTAATGGCTGGTCCTTGGTCACTCTCTGTTGGTTCCCTTCCATGACACATGAGTTCAGGTGAATAAAAATCTAGGACATTATATCTGACCCAGATGGATGCAACATAAGCCACTATACACATGCTGTGTTGGTCATCATCTAAATCTACAGTAGTTTGAAGGGTTTATTTAGTAGTACTCGTTTCAAAAAAATAACAGCATTTGTATCAAACTTGGTAAGTATGACAGAAATAACTGAGTGCAGAATTCCTGAAGTAACTAATTGGGTAGATGAGTCATGCAACCCTTTTTGATGCACCTCTGAAATAGAAAATTGAAGTATAGAAAAAAATTGAATTATAGTGAAAGAAAGTACAGTAGCCCGGTAAATTAGCTGATCAACAAACAATTTGAGACATACGTTCCTGTACATTCATACTTATAATTGGCATCTCACTTTGAGGCCTTTGATCGCACGCGTGACACTTCTTAGCTGTGCTGTTTATCACATGCCAAAAATGGTCTTAACTTCATTGTTTTGTGTAATATCTTGACTATCTCCTCCGCAGAGGCTTCGTGTACCTTCTGCATGTGAAAAATTTGCCGGAAGCTTCGTCTGCTGTCCTCATGCGCCCCGCTTGCGCCGGCAGTTCACCACACCTCTGCAGAGGAGAGAGATGTTTTGGAGTGACTAACTCAAGCTTCACACCGGTAAACATTTTCATTCATGTTACAAAATTGAATTTAACGCACCGCAATTTCTTTAGATTATGTAAACGAAGAAAACTACTATTTTATCGTGAACATTATGGCAACACACATCAGACAGCCGTTCGGGCTCGGTAACTATCCTGAAGTGACATGTGAGCAAAACTCGCAGAAGTTTTGGCTGTGGTTTTGGTTCTTAACAAAGAATATTACTGTAACTTGGACAGCAAATTGACAAGAGCAAGGAGCAGCTAAATTACACAACGATCATGGCTTCAACTTCGTTCCCAATACAGTAATTATTCCTATGTTTGAACATGCAATACACCTTGACATAATGACATATAATAACACCGTGACACATTCTTCCTTAAAATAATTGATCCATTTTTAGACCCTACGACACCTTTTTTTGAGAAGGGAAAAACTTATGCTATGAAGAATCCATAGAGCTTGACAAACCAATTTTTTGTGGCATGTGATCGCATGCACGGTCAAATTTAGGCATACTGTTTGCCGCACGTGAGCATTTCTAAAATAGGAGGCCTGTTACATATGTACACCTGTATGAATAAATACACAAACAGGTATGGGACATGTGCTAGTACTCACTTGAAATGTGGTAATTAAAGGGTTACAAAAACTGCAGGTAAAGTAAGAGAAAATCACGTGCTAATTTTTGTTTGAATCTAGTTTACCCAAGGGTGCAAAGTAGAATATAATTCCACATTTAACATCAAGAAACTGAACAATAATTTGTTTAACTGTAATTAATATTGGAGGATTCGTCTTAAGCCATACTACTACTACTACTACCTATGCGTTTCCGATATATGCAAAAATAAACAATTCACAAAATGCACAGGGCAGGATATTCATGTATAATCAGGCTTGGCACTTTGAATATGGAATAAAACAAGATTACCATACCTTCCTTTTTCAAATGAGTTTGGGATCAGTACACCAAATTTGAAATTTTTGGTAGTATCGCAGTGGGATACAGTCAAACCTCAATTATTCGTACCTCCGTTATCCGGACATTCCCATTATCCAGATATTTTTTGATTGTCCCAGTCTTCACTCGTTGATCTTTACAATTTTGATTAGCCGGGTTGTGGATTATCTCGCCTAACTTTCTGCCACCTGATGAATCCAGGTAATCCAAGTTTAGCAGCGTGTACTGCAGTTTCTGATTTGGTATCTCTGCTTAAAATCTTGTATCCCATCCAAATTGCAGGAAAAAGATAAGGTTTTGTATGCAAATACGACTTGCTGTGTCAACATCAGTATCCACATTATGTTGCCAAAACGTGCTGACTTGGCATAATCTCTCAATTTCTAAAACTGGGGATCAAAGGCAAAAAAATAGAAATATTGGTGGGGGAAACACAATTAGATGTGCTGTCGAAGGTAGCCATACATAATTTGATAGTTGTATCCCACTGGGGTCCTGAACTTAAAACATCCAGCATCCCAAACTAACATCCAGCGGGGCTCGAAATAGTGACTGATACGGTTGCTAGTGCAACTAGAATTTCTTCCTTAGCCCCTAGAAATTCTGGTTCAGTCGCCACTTTGGCGACCAAATTACCCGTAGATATTGATAAACAATTTCTCATGCTTTCTTTTTGCTTTCGTCGCAACAAAAATGAGCCAAATCACATGAACTTAACCTGTTTACTACCAAAAATACCGACGTCTATCTGCCGTACTGTTCGCTATTACAGGTTCGACCTGAAGCCTGTAGGTAACATTGTTTTGCAAGATTTCTTTAGGTTTTCACTTCGTATTTTCGAAGTTGGAGCCATTTTATTGGAAAGTATTAATTTCCTTTCTTGTTCACGATTAGATGCCTTATACATAGCATCTGATATTCTGCGTTGGTGCGGAGACGGGCTCGAACTGGACAACTTTCCGCACAACTGCCCATAATTCTCGTAAAATTTGACAAAGGAAATTCTCTTGACCTGTAACATTTCTTGGAAATGTTTACCTTCCAAAACTTACAGAAATTTGAAAAAACTCTCCGTGATGTTCATAATTCGAACTGTTTACAAAAAACTAATCAGGGTCTGTGTGCTAGCTTGCAGAAATTTGTTATCGTTTTTCTTCATGGTGGTAACTAGTAGCTTACGATAAACACTGCCATTGAAAAAACAGGATCAGGAGTTGGCACAAGTGATGAAAAATTACTTTATTTTGTGTCTTGAAATGAGGAAAATGTAAACAAACACACTTTATTTTCATTAAAAAGAAAGGTTAATCAGTGGTAAGCTTCTAAAAAAGAACTGTTCAGGCTTGTTTTCCTACACAATTTGCCGCACAGCTGGCCTTTTTGTCACAAATTTTATCTCAAATATCCTGCTCAATATCATACGTTCAGCTGGTAACGATTTTAAACACTTTTGAAATGGCTCCTATCTGATTCTAAAAACTGGCGACTAAAAATTTGTATCTGGCGGCTAAGAGATTTTAATTTCGAGCCCTGTCCAGCATTTTGTGGATATCGGAATACTGCAAATTTCATGCCCTGGTTAATTGTATTATATCTTGTGCTAGCAACTATGGTTAAAACATTGCGTCAAAATGTCCGAATTTATTTCAGAATTCACGATTGAATTCCCAATTAACCGTGATTAAGCTTCCTCTTTCAGAGTAACAGAACATCTTATTAAAAATTTGACGTAAATCTCATTAAATCAGAATGTTATTGAGACTCTCTAATTAGCATCACGGCGTCTCAACATCTCAGCATGTAAATAGGGATTACCGGTAGTGTTTCCTATTTCCGTCTCGATGATGTCATCACACCTCCTGTATATAGACTCTGGCATGTTATTGTAATATCATTCTGTCTGAAGATGACTTTGAAATAAAGTCGAAATATCACAGTTTTAAAAATAGTTTTATCTTGTATTGACTCATATCTTGAGTTTTCAAGATGACTTTCTTCTTCGGAATATGTTTTATTTTATACTTATATTTACTTGTATATGATGGTGATTCACAAAATTAACAAATGAGCTTTTCACGTCATTGGACAAAAATCCGTTGAAACAAGTTAACTAGTGGCAGGTGGGTAAGATTAATACATTGGCAAAAATTGATTAAACTATGGCTAACTGTTTCAGGAGGGCTGCAGAACGTCAGAAAATGATGGTAGAGGAAGAAGTGGCCAAACGAGTTGAAGAAATGGTAGCTAAACGTGTGGAAGAAGAACTTGCTAAAAGGAAAGATGAAATTGAACTGGAAGTTCTTAGGAGAGTTGAAGAAGCTAAATCAGTCATGGAAAAACAAATACTAGAGGAATTTGAGAGAAAAAGATCAGAAGAACAGGAATTCCAGCAAAAGAAAGAGGTAATGCATTATATATTGACATGCCAGACAAGCATTTCTGATATAACCAACTGTTGTGTAACTCTATACCATGTTTCAGTTTTTATATGTTATATGATTGCAATTACGAGATCTGTTTTTGATGAATTTTACCATTTTCCGTTTGAAGCGTAGAGGAATATTATTCCTACAAGAAACCACGTTTGTCAGTGATTTTCACTTTAACTGGGCCATAACATAATCTGGAAGTAGTCCTGTGGATATATATTAGCAGCAAGAAATTGTTAAATCAAACTTCTTTTGATTCTTTATTGAGTACGCTTAAAACCAAACTTAATTTAAAATGTACATCTTAAAATTATCTTTATAATGCTTCTGCGAAAGTCGAAGTATAATTACTTTCGATTGATTTCAGTTCGTACTAAATTACAAATATGATATTGACGTACGTTAACGTTTGATATGATTGTTAATATATTTTTTTTGAAAGTTAACTTCTGTTATAGCAACAGTTTGAAATTTATCCAAGTAAACAGTGAAATTCCATGCATCGGAACATTGCGTCAAAAGTCTTTGTATTGAAGACTCTTAAAATGCATTTTGGATTGGTGATTCAGATTTCTGAAATGGACTGAAAGGCAAACCGAAGCAATATGCAATAAACAATAATTTACACTACAAGTTCAATAGATTTGAACTGCAAGACAGTCTTAATCCATTGTTACACACTGGAGGCATTCACAAGTAAACATTTTGCTGATTCCCATGTCCTTATAGAAGTTTAGCAGATTATGGAACTTCTCAAGTGGTTGTAAGGAAGGAGAAAGGTTAACTTCTATGCTTGAGTTCGCATTCCTCTAATGTATGTATTTAGTAATGTAGAAATAGGCAGTTGCGATTAATCAGTTAATTAGAAGTAGTCCAACATGTCAAATCACCGTTTGGTAATAACAAATTTAGGGAAAAGAAATTTTATTACTGTGTAGACAAAAGTATTAGTTATGTTAAAATAAATGCCAGTTCAATTCAAAAATATACAGGAGTTCACTTCTTAAAAAAAGTAAAATACCACCGACGCAGGATTCCTGCTAACTTTTTTAACTTCAGGTAATGGGCCGTTTGCAGCTAGCCAAAATAATCCTGAACAATGCAAAACTGAACAGTGAGATTTCGAAAACAAAGGAAAAGGCAGTGCGCTGGATTTTGCTTGCTCTCCAGATATTTTTATACAAGGTGTTTTTGGCCCATTAAACTTAAGATGTTTCCGGGGGCATGTTTATTTTTAGGGTTTTTTTTTCTTTTATAAAGATTGGTCATATTGTGTCTATTTCTAATTAATTGATTTGTCTTTAATCGCATATGCCCTCATTTAGAAGTAGAAAGTAGACTATATCAGTGCATTTTAGCATATGTACTGACACATTTTCAGAAAAACCGGTAGTGGTGCTTGACTATCTTAGGTTTGTTATGCTTAAATATCTTAACCGCGTGCCTTGTTTCATTGACATACACGATGTATCTCGGTTACTGGCCACTAGTGGTTGTAATAAACCATTTGATCGACTTTTAATTAAATAAATTCGTAACAACTGCCCTGAAAATTTAAGCTAGTAACATGAATCTTGAATGTGAATGGAATTCGTGCCCGCAACTGACAGAATTTGAATTCTCATGGGCAGAGATTTTGTTGCTATATAGATTGCGTATTTTTTGAACTAGCTGAAAGTATTCTTCGTGCTCCTGGTCTAACTTACTTTGACGTAATTTTCTAGGAGCAAGAGCGTCTGGAAAGGGAACGTTTGCAACGAATTATTGCTGCCAAAGACAGTGAAATAGACGACATAAAGCATAAACTGGTAGGTCACAAGTTGCGATAATGCAGCGTTTATTATGCATCACGTTTGAAGAGGGTGAGCAAAGCTTAAATTGATAACGTAAGCTTTCGTTTACCTAATTTCAGTCAACAAAATGAACTCTACTACAACTGCAATCTAGCAACCGAAAGCACAAAACATTAAATGTTTAACTAGGGATCGTTTTTACTTCATATTGTTATGCATATTTTCATTTTAGCGATCACGACACATCTGGATTTCTAAAATTTCAACTGCGAGATATTTTTTTTAGCTTTTAGCTCATATATGTAGATAACTTTCTACAATTGAATTGTAAAGAGGCAAGCAGTTGCGAATTCGGAGCAGTTACGACCACGTGCCTTGGTCTTCTCCAGTTGGACTGAAAAAAACATTCCAGCCCTTTATACGACAGGAAATAAGCCGCGGCTAGAACAAGTACACGGTACATTTATGCGCGTTCATTCGCAATGTAATTTTCGGCTTATTTCAGCCGTTGCTTATATTAGACACAACTTATTTAATCTCGTTTAAACAGCCGTGTTTTGATTTTGCCATATTCCATTCCCGCGCTGTGTCAGCTATACCTGCTATCGCCCTTCATCACTCGGCAGTGCAGATAGTCACTTGAGTCATACTTGGTACTGTAAATAGTCTTTTTTATATAACTTAATAATGAAGTGTGTGTAAAAATGATTTTAAATGTAAAGACTGGATGCTTTAAGATGACTTCACTGAGGGTTAGGACCCAGAGTATGATTTTCTAGAAGATGCTTAAATCTTGAACGTATTTGTCCTTCGTTAACTTCGTTCTGTCAACTAACACTCATCAGGATACGTTTGCTTAATTTTGTTACACATAAAGGTTCAAGTCACAGTTTAAAGTGAATGGAAGCTGTTATTCACGCCATGCAGTGGTTTGGTTTCAGTCAAATTTATAATATCGCGCAACTGTTAAGGTTTGAACTCTGATCGAACTTCACTTGTAGTCAGCTCTGTTTCGAGAATCCTGAATTATTTTATTTTTGATCTCGCTTACCTTGTAAGTACCTGGTCAGCTAAGTACAAATGTAATCATGCATCAAAACCAGACAGTCGGACCGGCAGTTCCAGTCAGATAAAGCCAAACCCTGAACGCTATGTGTATTTAAAAATGACCAGGACAGCCTTCTTTCCCTCTGAGATTTATATATCAATTTATGTTGCCTGTCGTGTTTAATGGAGGAAAAAAGGAGGTGTTTGGACTTCGAAAGCCCGTGAGATACGAGTGTACATTTGATACTGGTATGTTATGTCGAACCGGTAAATTTTCCTATTAACTAGCAATGCTATTTTTATTTTAGGTGTAGATATTACATTCGAGACTAAAATGGTTGAAAGCTCATTATCATGTTAGACATGAGCAACGTCAGTTCAAAATCTTTCGAGCAAATTATTTGTATATTGCATATTGGGTATGTTTTAGGTAATTTGCCATACAACGTAAAATTATTTTAGAAGAGGGTGAAAGTGGTGTAACTGATGTAAAAACAATGAAGTTTTCTGGGGTTTTTCTCCGTTGCTAATTTGGTTATACAAATAATACTCACAAACGACATGAATTATGCGTAGTGATCCATGAATTATGCGTGGTACCCAGGTAAGGCCGGTTTTCCAGCTTAGCAGAATTTTCCACGCCCAGCTATATTTACTAGCCAATTTTTTATTGCATATGTTTAAAGCAAATATGTCTGAAAGTATTCAGCAATTGTTTCGTCCCCAAATTGTCTGAGTGGGCGGAAAATTCCATTAAGTGGAAAACAGTATCAAGGAATGAGTCAAGTTTGTCGTAGTATTTGACGCACATATTTTGATTTATTACTGATAGGCTGAAGAGAGACTGGCCATGGTCGAAGAAAAAAGAAAACTTACTGAACAAAAGCGACTCGCCGAACAAGAAATGAAAAAGCAAGAAAAATGGGCACAGGAAGTTATACTGAATAAGACTAAGAATGCCAGACCAAAATTAAGTTTCGGTTTTAGGTCTAAAGATGGGATATAGTAATCTAAGAGGGTTGTGGTTTTAAGAACAGTTCATATTAACGGTTGGATAGGGTGAGTATTGATCTTCATTGATCTAAGGCATATTCATATGGCTTTTTTTAAACAAAATGAAATCCTCGTGTTGTATATAAAATGGCTGCCAAAATACCATAGAAGCGTTTGGTTTTTTAGCATTATACTATACTTCAAATAAATCTATCTTGAAATGCCTGAACTATGTGCTTCGTAGATGTATACGACCAAAAGGGTTAGGAAATTACCGAAAATCTGAGTTCGTATAACTGACGTTCCGAGCGAAGGTCATTCATCGGCGGAGCACTCTACATCTTCTTTGACAGCACTCTATATCTTCTATGATTGACTAGGTGAGAGAAAATTGATTCAAACAGCAATGTAGTGAAGTGAAATCACAGAAAATAGACACAAAACACGTCAAAACCAAATTTTACATAATGTTGTTCGCATTTAAATGTCCAACCACAACCAAAGCACCAACGCTAACCTAACCCTAGCTAAACCTGATATTAACCTGATGCAAATTTTGACTCTTTCGTGTAGCGTACATAAAATTTGCCGTCACTTTAACATTATGTTTTGATTAAGAGTTAGCTTCACCTAGGACAAAAATATTCTCACCATAGGCGCAATTCTGAATACTTCTTCTGACTGGTTGAAGAAAACAAGCTAATGCTTGCTTAGGCAGTACATATGACGAACCTGCACCCTAGCTCACCACCTGAGTCTTGGTAGCTCAATGGTTAGAGCGTCTCACCGGTCATCAGAAGGTTGAGGGTTCGATTCCCGTCTAGGGCTCAGAAATCGTTTTTCTGAGAGACCGAGCTTGACGAACGTCCACTAGTCGTCTCAGATTTACCAAGCTCCCACATGAACTGAGTTCGTGTTCGACACCATGCACACTACTTGTTAAGAGAGAACTGGAATGCATGAGGATCCGGAGGTGACTGAGCGAGGGAAGGTACTACTTGGTCTACCACACTCACAGAGCAATACTTTCTTCAATTATACTATACAATTATACTGATTGGCTGCCGAGCTGTGCAATAAGTTTTTCCTACAGACCAGCTAGTAGTTTGAGGCACGAAATGTAAGTTCCTTGTCCGATTTTATACATTTTCTGGCAGGGGCGCAGGGTGCGGGGATGTGGGGTGTAACACCCCCACTTTCTACTAAACAGTCGGTAAAACGCGGAGTCGGTCGGTAATGGATGGAGCCGTCGGCAAAACCGTTCAGACTTACTTGACCTGGACAAAATTGCCGACTCGTGGTCCATATGTAAGACAAGGAAAGTTAAAATTTAAAACGGTAATGCATGGAGCATGCGTGTTTTGTACTATTAAGATTTACTACACTGTCTTGTGAGTTGTGATTTAATCAATTTGGACTATGATCGTATTTGGTACTCTCTCTTCAAAAGACAGTGCATCGCAGTTGCAAGTTGCAACCAACGATACTTACGTTCTGCCGCTTATTAGTAATAAAGAAATGTACAATTAATGTGTAAAATTAGCATTTTAAAAGATGAAGCTAAAACTCACGTGTTCGGTAAATCTTAGACGTTACACCCCCCAGTCGAAATGGTCACGCTACGCCCTTGTTCTCTGGCCATATAATAAATTTCTTATTAACCTCGTTTCTTTGGTCTGTACGGGAATGTATTTGCCCTAGGAATTTACGCACAGACATCGCTCGGTCGGTACGAAATTCTCGGGCAAATACTTTCCCGTACAGACCTCACACTCGGTTAATGGTTATTGAGACCACTCGGGTAGGAATAAACTATAATTTTTGGACAACAGAAATCCAGGATTACAGTTGAAGCAGACTTTGAACAACCAGCCCCAGGATATTTATATGGAAATTCAGCAAGTTATTTTATCATTAATCCTCATCTCCTTGACACTCCAAGCACAAACCGCAAGCGTGTGTTCTTTTCACTTTAATATCTTGTCGACCCCTCGATTTCAGTTTGCTTCGAAGTTAATTTTCGGCTTCGTATCTTAAAAGGATCACAGAAATCATAGATTAAGGAGAACAGGGTAAAAAAGGAGGGAAATTTTTTTTCTTTTTTTTTATTTTTACTTTTCCTAAACCGCCATTACCCCTAGTTCATCCCAGTAAGATTCTTCGACAGAACTCCTCATTCTTTAGTACTTGAAGTGCAGATCCTTGTGCATTTCTACAATTAAATGCTAAAAATTTGCTTCATATTAAAACTCACCACAAAGTATTAAATATTAATATCATGAAACGTTTGCATACAGATAGGTATCTGACGCGGTTGCCGACTGTTAATCAGTTTTAATGTGCTTGACAAAAAAGCCGGCCTGGAGGCATTTGAATGTGGTATTAAACTATTATTTGCGGTAGCTTTTCTGGTTCATTTAACTTCATTAAGATTTTGAAAAAAACCATGATTAAAATAAATCAATAGCCATGAGGCTACGAACCTGACAGGAACTGACCTAGTCTACGCATGTGTATTAACGGCATGGAAAATTTGGTGGTGATCATCGGTTTATGATCGATCACAAAGCAACAAGAGAGGGAAAAATTTGAATGTTCACCTGATGCATGAATTGAGTTTAATCTTGTTGAATGCTCGCTGTTGACTAACTCGCTTTATTCCTTATGGTAAAATCCAAAATATATTTTTCAGGTATAGGGTCGAGAAATAAATTAAATTTATGCGAGGCTAATTTTGTCTTTGGCTTTACTAAATTACTTATGACATTCTTCTAATCATCGGCAAATTTCCTTTTTCCTTCAGTCTTTTTTATTGTCCGCTATCCAACCTATTTCGTTTCTACAAATACTAATGTTTAATGCACTGTCTGACATGATCATACGTGCAGGTAATCAGCTGATGCACTGTATTCGTTAAGCAGCTATCTAAAATGCATTTTTAAAAGATGAGAGAAGCTGACTATGAAAAAATCACGGTGGTAATCTTTACTCTTCTCCTAGTACAATAAACATGGGTTTCAAAGACCAAGATGATGATTCTCAACATTGGAAGACGCCATATCAACGGGAAAATGTCGACGAGAATAACACCTGATACAAAACAGTTATAATAAACGCTTAATTACATTTTAAAGATAATGTATGCAAAAGTAGTATTGTCATCGCCAGTTGCGTTGTGCCCGCTTTTCATTAATTTCGTTTTCCATTCATACAGAGCACCCGGCATGTGTTGTTTAAAGAATTAATTATTCTCTCCAGGCCTTCAGTTGGCAGGTTCGTGTGAGGCGCTTCGCTGATACCAGAGATCAACACGTCTTATCTCGGCCAACATTTATGAAAATAGGCCTCGAGTGGTAAGTAGATGGGTTTTCCAAATTAAAATAGAACATGCATTTTGCGAGGTCGCGTGGCAACATAGCATAAACGCTGAATCACACCTGATGAAACGCATAAACAAGATAAATAGTAATTAGCTATCGTACTAAAGCGAAAATTCTTTGGGCGGTTAGGCACAAAAAAACTAATGGTGCGAGAAATTTTCTCATAACAAAACTGATGACGGTAGGGCACGGCAAATAAAAAGCAAAGGAAAGCATTCAGTTACAAATAAACGAACTTTTGTTATGTCCCCAGCAATGCAAAGCATTATCTATTTACATTAGCGTTAGGAGGCAACCACTCAATACTCTCTTTGCTGCTTATATATGCAAATTGTGAAGATATTTATATGACACATTTTCACTGAAAGACAGCAACTAACACAGTTGAGGTCAGTTTTACGCCGATAAAGAGAAAGCGAGGGTGTCGCCCAAAGTAACAGCAAACGAAACCTGCGGTTGCATATTGATTGTCGTCGTTTTTGTACTTAAGTTGGGTACACCAACGAAATCTACCGTGATCTCTGCAAATTTCGGCGACAAAACATGGGGAAGAAACAAAGTAAGATGGATCCACATCAGCTCATCCATCTGCTGAATCGTACGAAATTTGAAGAGAAAGAACTAGAGAAATGGTATCAGAAATTCATCAAAGAATACCCCGACGGGTTCATATCAAAGCCGCAGTTTGAAAACATGTATGAGAGTTTTTTCCCCAAAGGTGATGCCACAGAATTCGCTGATCACATATTCCGAACTTTCGACAGCAACGCAGATGGAAAAATCGGTAAGACAGTCGTTTTATCTCCTAAGTTATAATCTGTTTTTTCATAAGTGATATACGTCTCCGTTTAACTTTCACAAGTTTTCACATGTTGATTGGATACTAGAGAACTGTCAACGTTTACAAAGCAACAACGTTATTTCTATTAGGCCAGTGAGATAAAGCTAAAGAGACCGTCTATTTAGAGCCAATAAATTCGAAAGCTATCAGTGTTACATATATCTTACGCCATTGGCATTGGTCCTACGGCGAGGAGGACCCATCACTGACAATTGAGTGAGCAGTGCTCACTTATTCCCCTCACACGGAACGATACCATGGGCTATTCGCAGATGATCTTTATTTTTTAACAGAGGAGGTTCCCTAAGTACAAAATCACTATAAAAAGTGCTCAAAACGTCATGAGTGACCTTAAAATGATGCAAACGACCGTCTGTGACCACGGCTTAACCAACCGTCAAAACAAAGCTGTTATTTCTTGAGAAACTTTAGTTTATCTGACACGTAATCATTATGGATTTCAATGATGCTGTCATTTTAGGCTGATTTCGTTTGATCTCAATTCATTGTGTATAATGTAAGGAACACATGATCTGTACCTTATTACATTCAACAAGATTACTTTTTGGCCAACGTAAAGACAAAGTGTCGTCTTGATTTCGTCTTTTTATGAGTAGTTGCTTATCTGAAGCATTACAAGTTTCAGACAAAGCGTCAAAACCGGAATGAAATGAGCAGACGAATATTAAACATCATAAAAATTTGATCTGCGAAAAAAAGCCGGTGACGCTACCATCATGGATCGGGCTTGGGTAATTGATCCCCAGCGTCCAAGAACTCCGTCATTAGGTTAATCGCTATTGTTATTTTTACGCACTCGACATGCTTGACATTACTAAAAGGCAAAAAATTAGGACAAATTAAGCTGTTACTGCAAACAAGAGAAGATGCAAATCGAGTGCGGAAGATACTTGGTTTTCTTAATCATCCTTTTTACGAACAGTCACGTGATTAACAGCTGCACGCTCCGATTCAGGGACTCTAGGCAGGTATTTTAGGTAGCTGGAGTTAATGCTGACTTGTACGATGCGATTGTAGAGCACAGTTGCTCTTTCTGTGTACAATTACTTCACTAGAATCTTGAGAAAATGTTGCGACATTAGCGAGCGAACCGTAAAGAGACATTATGCCCTTGAGAGAACATTGTATACAGTACGACAAAGAAGCATATGTGAAATTCATATCAAGTAAGTGGTTCCTTAATAGCCCTTTTAGTCCCTTTGCCTTGATCTGCTGAAAGGAGAGTCATGCGTCTTCTGGTGCTATTCATGGGATAAAATCCAACTTCGTAATTCTGAACCATGAATGAGACTGTTCAACTGATAGGACATATCTATCGGCACAAGAAGCCGCCCGGGCTTCGCACAGCAGATCGATTTCACCGTTTAATTTTCCCCGACAAATAAAGGTGTACCGTGGTCATTGTAACTCTTAGAGTAAAACATCAAAGTCAGATAGAGTAATATAAATAAGTTGATAAATTGAAAGCATGTCGTGTTTAGCAACGATAGTTTTTTGACCCTTTACTTGGCAAACTTCCAGGAGATCTTCACTTAACGAGTAAGATCGTCTGACGTTAGGCTCAGTAAAACACATAAGCAAAAAAATCGCAACCGAGCCGATTAAATGCTGAACGTCAGAACATTTACCGCTTCTCTCGCCTGTTTTTCCTGCCCAAAGAATAATTTTCTCCAAATTTTACTGATCGTTCAAGGATTTCTCCATCGACTGTCCGTTTTACTTGAACGATTTAGCGAACCCCCTCCTTGTAGGGTACACCCAACCGATAAAACTTTATCTGCTTTCGAGGCCATCACCAACAACAAATTAATGATGGATTAAAAACTGAACGGGCATGAAATTAAGAATGATCGATAAGTCAAACGAACTGTGAAATTCTTATTTTTTTCTAGATGGTCATCTATTGTTCGTTATGTATCGTAATTTTATTGCAAACTTCTTAGAAAAGATATAAAGTAGGTTCTATACCTATAATTTGTGGAATGAAAAGAAAACGTACAAGTTTTATTATTTAGACAACAGAACTTGTGAGTTAAATTGACTTCAGATTTTCAAAAATGGCTTGGGCACATGCAGCTCGGATATCTCGTCACCCGCAGATCATCTCTAGAAGTGAACGGCAGTGTAACCTTGTTAAAAGAGCATATAGTGATCGATGATCCTCGTGACGGACATATAAAAAGAAGCATATAATTGCATGGTATATAATTGCAAATCAATATTTAACCAAATTCAGACAAACGTTTTTGAGCAAATCAGAATAAAGATCCATTGGTTTCTCTTCATCAGAATAACTTGCATTGCAAACGTTCAGTCGCTGATTCGAACAGACTTCTCAGCCTGCAACTGCATTTCCCCCACTCCTTATTAACCCTTTTACGCTCTGAATCCGATACATCAGATATCAGGAACTAAAGATAAAATTTAATTAACAAAGCAAAACCAAAGAGAGAACAAAGTACGATAGAAACAAATTTTAACCTTTAACCTTTTAAATCTCATTGTCCTGTGTACAGGACACCAGAGCCCTTTTCTAACTTTTGAACTTTACACCTACTTCCTGTTCGAGTTTTGACTTGAAACAAACATTTTTGAAATCTACGAAAAAGTTTGAAGCAAGAAAGTCTATTTTAGCTTGCGTAACTGGTGAAAGTTTGTTGCAACTGTCACCAAAATTTGTAGCAGAATTTTGCCTTGGTTTTCTAGCGTTTTTCTGGACCATTATAGGATTAAAGTATGCTTACTCAACACCATTACTCGTCACTGTCCGATTAGTTGACGCCCTTGCTCTTCTGATATGACTGGATATGGTGCATTAAACTCATCTGAGATATGTGATATACGTGACTAATTAGAAATTTAAATCACCGATGCAAATGAATGAAAAAAACGTTTCGCCTTTTTGATTGGACGAAACATTTTCCTCCCTTGTGAAAAAGTTCTATCGCGTCCCTGATTGGCTGAAGAATTTTGCAAGACCCATCCCAAACGAACTGATTAGCCTTACATGACTTTGAAAACTTTTTTTAGTGTTACCCGCAAAAAATACTTTATAGGTTCTAAGCGTAATATGAAAATAAGTACCCTGCATAAATCGCGGAACACAGCCATGAGCATAATTTGAAAAATTTATTTACGACATCGTCGATCATAGTGACAATGACAGTCTTAACACTGAATATACAGGTAGTAAGGCGTACTAGATGACAAAAAAAAAGAAATATAAGTGATGCCTTGCATTCCGTTTACTGGTCTACACAGTCCCAGATCCGCTCCCAAATTGATAATCTTTGTTCGTCTGCATTTCCACACATCGACTTCGTTTCGCCATTCGTCCTACCAAGCGTTTTTCCCACTTCTTTCCTTTCCAGGATATACTTCCCAACGGTTCGAGATCTCACGTAGTTTATTCATTTACATGTTAATGCTGCATCGCATTGTGTGTGAACTAAACAGCCCGTCATTTACACACGCGAGTCGCTCCTTTGAAGGAAAAACGCCCTAATCCTTCTCTTTCAAATATCTTTGCTCAGTTTAATGATACCAGTCACTCCGCTTCAACAAATGGCTTCCGCATCCTGTCTTCTTGTATCTCATCTTCCGAACTTTTAATCAGAGAAAGTCTTTTTATTCGCAAACTGAACCCCTCCCTTAATGCTAATCTCAGCTCTGTTCCTCTATCTGTATTGTAATCCTCTCTCGCACTTTAACCGCGCATCACATCACTACCACAACCGTCATAATTTAATTCGTTAAAAATCATTGTCATTCTGATGATGTTGCTGATTGCAAAGGAACATTAGTCTATCGTGGAAATAAAAGTTTTCAAATCATGCCATGGCTTTGTTTCGCGTTTTATGCTGGGCACTAATTTTCATATTACGCTTAAGATTCCCGCCTGGTTCTTCGATTGCAACAATTCTACAAGTCCTTTCGTTCATCATTTCAGACTTTAGAGAATTCATGGTATCATTGTCGATCACAACACGTGGAAGTGTAGATCAGAAGCTTGAATGGGCTTTTCGAGTATACGACGTTGATGGCAATGGTTTTATCACCAGAAGAGAGATGCAAATGATTGTGCATTCTGTAGAGAAAGTGATCAACCAGACCGAAATGCCAGATAAAAGGACAGAACGAATATTTAAAAATTTCGATACAAATCGAGACGGTGTTTTATCCTTGAATGAATTTTCGGAAGCAGCCAAACAAGATCCAACGCTATCCCTGATGCTCAATGAAGTTCAGTCAGGCAAGTTTTAGAGAATTTCTGACAAGCTGGCCGGGACGTTTTTACCCAGTCACAAGAAAAAGCAATGGATATAGGACTTCAGACTCTGAAAGTTGTGTCAAAATTCATGGTATTCCTGTCACGTAACGACTTGTAAAATAGATGAGATAAGATTAGATTGAACAAACCTTTGTGATACCTCTCCAATAGTACCATAACTGTTCTAGTACTTTCGAAAATAAGGACCTATGATCGTCTTTAACCAACTATTGGTCAGATGGTAATCACATACCAAGGTTACTGACCAAGATGTCAAATTTTCGACTATTGTTAATGTTTCATACGATTCTCTTGTCAATGATTGATATAAAAATTCTGATCCATCTGTGTTCACTTACGTAAATTAAAGGCAGAGATTAACCAGTTAAACCACGGTGCATCCAGGATTTTCGAAAAGGGGAGGCTCTAACTAATAGTCGGCCAGGGGTTCTGGAAGATGTCGACCTTTTTACCCAGGTGAGAGTTTTTGTTTATTGGATGAGAGTTAATTTCTCTTTCTCAGGAAACATAATTTTTACCTAAAGCAGTATCGCCGCCTTTTAGGATAAAATTTAAAAGTCCGCATAAATCAAGTATATTACAACTAGACATATTATATCTAGGACGCGATCTTCATTACGGTCTTTAGGCAGTTTCGTAAGTTCTAAAATACAGAGAAGGTCATGTCAAACTGCATATACAGATATCAAGTCGATAAACTATCTGACACACCATCATAGTCATCATAGTTAATGTTCATGCAATTCATCCTCAGGGTGATTCACTAGCAGTAGCGAATCCAGATGATTAGAAATAAAGTGGTGCTTTTTTATGTTGTGAGGCAAGTTTGCATCTGTACATTGCAGAATATTATTTAAAATTATAATTGCAGACACGAGATATGACAACTTTGTTTGGTTGATTTATTTCTGCGTGCACTGCATCTGAAGTGTGTGTTTTTAGTAACTCGACAAATACGTGAACACTGAGCGCGCGCTCCTCCGAGGATCCATGCTTAACTTAAATGGATCATTGAAAGGCTCAAATCTAAAATATAGCCATAGATTTTTCTTTGCCCAACAATTCTTTTTTTGTTACCAAATCATTAAATTCGTCTCGACTGAATTCCTTGCAAAGATCAAACCACATTAACTTCAACAAATGGAAGAAGTAAACGCGAATTAAATAATGAGAAAAAAATAAAATAAAGTGATATGTCACGTTTAAACAGGGGTTAATTTACCTGCAGTGGGCGACAGAAGAAAATTCATGGTTTTTGAATTGAATCAATAACAATATATGAGCATTAGATTACTCAGATGCTGTTAGACCGTCCAAGAATCCAAACGTTTTAAAGGGAGCAGGGCCTAATGCACCCGTCTCACTCCCCCTCATTGAGTACCGAAGGTCCGCTTCTGGAACCGACCGTTCAACTAATCTCAATATTTCCCCCCATTTTCTCTTGGTTAACTTCGGAAAAAGTTGAAGAGAACTCATAAACTTACTTTCAGCAACCTACTTTCTCAAAATTTCCTTGGACTGGAGGAGCATTCCCCAGAACACATACGTAGCCAGGCCTTCGGCTAGTTGTCACAACTCCAGACAAAAATCCTTGCTACGTGCATGAAAATTGTTAACTAATTTACGTAACTATGTAAATTTAAATGTCTATCTAATTTATATTAACGACATCACAATCTCTCTTTTTCCCAAAATGAAATAAATTTTCGGCAACCACTGAGTATTTTGATAAAATACAAAGCAACGGAAACTCCGTAAATAGAAATCATTTTTAATTCTCAACGTTTCGACTATCTTGTAGTCATCGTCAGGAGTGAAAAATGCTGAAAAAAATGCATTTCTTCACTCCTGATGATGACTACAAGATAATCGAAATGTTGAGAATTAAAAATGATTTCTATTTACGGAGTTTCAATTGTTTTGTAAATAAATCTTTTTCTCATTATTTCAAAAATTCACTGAGAGATCAAATTATTATTAGCAACTTAACTCCTGGGTGCCAGATTCAGTTACCAGTGACTGATGGAGATATTCGTATTTTACTCTGGTTAACGCCAGATGATTTTACTCGTCAATAGGAAAAACCCGCTGTCACCAAGGGTTAAAATTCGAAATGATTTACAATCAACATTTCCGAAATAATCCTTTAGATGTTCGACTTTAAGCTTTTGAGTCACGTCTTACAACTGCAGGTCAAATAAAGAAAAATGTTGTTTGTTTTTTCCTTTTATTTTCTTCAATTACACACTCCACTTAGTTCATTAATCGTTTTGGAAAACGACGTTCTCTCCGAGGCTTATTAAAGGAACATCACTCTTAAACGCTTCCTGAACGGAAGGGAAGAGGGAAGTTATTCGCAGTTTCACAATTGTTTGACTGTTCTTCCAAGAACTTAATCAAATGAGGTACATTCCCCAGATACCGTGTTCCCTATGATGATTTCACTGTCACTTCGTTCCCTTGTTTATCCACAACCTTTAAAGGCGAATCGTGGAAGTCCGGTGATAGCATGTCCATTTTCTTCTTCGCCATAGCACTTTATCACCCAATTCTAATCCACTATCTTTAGCTCCTTTTCGTCAATCTGCATAATCCTTACCCTTCTGTTTTATTTTACCGTCGCGATCCCGTTTTCAGGTGATACACGATCTTCGCGCAACTCGGGCAACTTGATACGAATCGAATTTCTCGCCCAAACTTCAATTTGGATGGGCTTACTCCGGCGGTACAATGCGGCGTACCCCTATAAGCTACAGTTGTGGTCAAAAGTTTAACTACAGTGCATGTTGACCGACATAGTAGCTATTTGTTTGCAAAGGACGATAGAAAAATATATCAGTTTATCTAGATAA
>JBAHVQ010000496.1:395393-410647 GCA_036872915.1 Nanipora kamurai | reverse complement strand
TGAAAAATAAAAACAATTTTTAATTGAAATTCGTTTTTGAAATAATACTCCGACTTTTTTTTCCTAAATTAATATTACCTGTAAAGCTGAAAAAAAAAGAGTGATACTGATGGGCCACCATACTGATCAACGGATTACTGCTAATCGTTCCAATATGGCTTCCATAAAAGAGAGTGTTCAAAATTACGTTGTTGATATCTGCAGGCGGTCGGAAAGGGGAAATGGATAGCTTGGAC
The DNA here is from genome assembly GCA_036872915.1 of Nanipora kamurai. Taxonomy (NCBI): domain Eukaryota; kingdom Metazoa; phylum Cnidaria; class Anthozoa; order Scleralcyonacea; family Helioporidae; genus Nanipora; species Nanipora kamurai. Next base: position 410,411 of record JBAHVQ010000496.1, on the reverse strand, counting down.
TATATGTTTAGAATTGATTGGGAGATTACTACCCTTTTGAGATATTAACATATTGAGGGAATCAACCCGAGGTTCATCACACTTCTTGACGAGGTGAAGGATGCGCTAACTGCAAGTCGGTGTACAAATACAACCACCACTCTTCAAACAGGTACTACCATCACGGGACTGCATGCGAAGAAATGTGATCACCCTCTGGTCGATTCCCTCCATATCCTAACATCTCAATAAATAGTAATCTCCCAATCAATTCTGTACATTATCCATGTCGTGGTACTGTATTTAATTTGACTATTATATAGTAAAAAAATTAGAGTGCTGCGTCGGCAGTATAGAACGGCTTGTGGATAGTCAAAAGGTTTGGGAAACTGCCGGAACTTAAGAATGTTTAAATTGACGTTTCGAGCGAAGGCCCTTCGTCGGAGTAAAACGTGAAGCATTAAGTTCCGGCAGTTTCCCAAACCTTTTGACTACCCACAAGCTATTATAAAGTAAGCTGTTTTACTCCGGATAACGCAAGACAATAGTCTAGTGTTTCAATGAAAAAAACGTTTCGATTTGGACAAATCATTCGACTTCCTTTATTGACCTGATGAATTTATAATTTTATGGTTCTTGACAACCAGAAGCTTGGGTCCTCGTCTGTATGACGCTTTATGTACGTGCATGATATTTGCATGTTAGAACCACGCCAACTTGCATGACGTCACCCAAGGATTTGGTTCCAGTTTCTCCTTGTAACAAATTATTCTCACGGAAATGTAACAGCCGATATTACTCTTTTACCAACTTCAAAAGTCAGAAAAATCGAACTATTTGTCCAAATCGAAAAGATTTTTTTCACCGAAACACTAGAAATGAAGAGTATATTCCACGAGCTGAAAACCGTTTTAGGATATGGGGGCCAGACATCTTGCTCGGAAACGGTTAATTAACCTTACTCATTAAAAACGTTCTTGGTGTCAGATTCCGTCGGAGTAATGACGAGAATCAACAGTTCCACTCCTCTACAAATATTTTCCCTGAGTTTTATTGTTATATGGACAGGTGGGTTACAACTCATGACCGTCATTCTGGTACTTTAGTTCACAAGCGACTCTTGCATCTGGTCAGTTGGCCGCTTGATCTATCAGACTTTTGAACCTCAAAAGATTGATTCCAAGTAATTTATGTCACGAAACTGTCGATGTTACGTCTCGTGCCGATGCAGTCGTACATCGCGCAAAGGATCTGTTTCAAAAGAAATATTTTCTAACAGCAATTTTACAACGCAAACCTTCTTTTCAACAAATTCTGGCAAAGTATTCGGTCCGGAGAACACATGTGAATAAAATAGTGACAATCTACATGACCAGATCTATTAAATACTTCAGACGACAACTTATTAAATATACAGCTAGGTCTATCTCTGTGAGTCCTGAAATATTTGATTTACTACAAAATGTAAAAAAAATATTCACCTAAGCATGAAAAAATATATTCCAGTATAATGTACACATCTTGCACTCTTATTTTCACAAAAAGCCTCAAAACAATTATGTGCACGTTTCGTCACTTCCCAAGACATCTCTGCTCACTGGAAAGATTTCAAAAGTTTAGAGTCAGGATCTTTCGCGGTTGATGGATGATTCCTGAGCTAGTTCTTGAATGATGATGAACATTGAATGGAGAACATTGTAATGATGAAACCTTGGTACCTGTTGAGCAATTCATCCACGGACTGTCGCCTATTTTGCTGGTGACGAGACCGTTGCCGGCGCAGAAGACCTATAACATAATTAGATTATTAGCAGCAGCTCAAGAAGCTTACCTTCTGTTCAGACTAGGTGCCCTGGCACGGTGCTCGGGCACTAGTTCGGGTATTAAAAGAAGCCAACCAAAACAAATAGAAAACAGCAAATCAGCATTTAATTCTGGACTGTCGCTAATCGCGTTTTGAACAACATAACCTGAAAATTTCTGTGCGTTCAGGCCGATCCCCATCATATGATTGATTACTCATACCAAATATTTCATAAGACCACAACTACTGCTCAGCATTTGCCAAGGAATGCTACTGTAGGTCATGAATATTCTTGGCTCTGAACCGAATACTTCAGGACAAACAATCATAAAACAAAATCGTACCGTGTAGATCAGGCTTTCGGCATTCACCGTGGGTTAACAGCACCTACCGGAATTTCCGAAACCTAATTTTATCCAGACTTATGGACGTAGAGTGGAGATATCAAACTGCGGTCACTCATTGATACGCGAAGTCACTCGAGCAGGGACGACATAGGTATTATATGTTATTAGTGAGCAGGTACACGTAATTTGTAATAAGTGTGACTATTCTTGTAATGAGAGGTACCCATGGGCCGAGACCCGAGTTCTTGAGGTAAAAGGTTCCTCGTGAGTGCTGCGAGAACTAAGATATTTTCTGAAGTAGATTTTCCATAAATCCAACGATCTTCCTTCCTACTGTCGAAGTGCTGGTTCATTTTTATGCAAATGTGGTAGACTTACCAATTTGTGAGGAAAACAGGTCGTCCAATGAAACCTTGAGGTCCAGGGTAAGGAAGCCATTGTTCAGGTGGAGGTGGGTAGTTTGTTGAGGATTGCATCTGGGGGTAAGGGCTCGCAGATGAAAACTGGGTCGGTGGGAGGTCTCCGTGGATAGGAACCGTTGGGCTTTTTGTAAAAGTACTGACCGGAGGCAACGCGAAATTGAAGCTATTGCCAGTTGAACTGACGGAATGATTTGGAGATGACATGGTTGGACTTGGTAGAGAAGTTGGTTGGCCTACAGTTTGAAACAAAGCAAATCATAAGAGCCTCGGTGAGAATTCCTTTCACAGTTACCGCACATCGTACTATGAATAACTGAAAGTACCAACTTTTGCAAAGGTGACTTATTGACGTTATTTACTATACGAGTCGGTCTTCTTTGTTATTCGTTGGGATGTATCTCCAATAACTTTTCAGAAATCCGACAATGGGGCGATTATATTGCTTATTACAATTTCATTGGTTTGTATCTGAATAAAGCCAATGATTTTACAGATAGAACTTATGAATTTCTAATTTGCAATTTAATGACCCAATCCTAATTCATCGGTGGCGCTGGTGGCGTTCGCAACTGGAAATGAGATGCAAGATTTTTGCCGATCTCGAGTAGTGCACGCTTTTAGTGCCAGCGACCTCATTAGAGGCAAGCTTTTAAATCTCAATGTTATAACACTTCAGCTAAAATATATGTGGGATTTATACTGAATCAATCCACATACCCAAAAACCGTGGCCACCCTTAAGGTGGCTCCCTAAGGTAATTGTTAATAGGGGACTGGTAACTAAATATGGTTGAGTACGCATGCATAAGTAGCGATCTTGTCGAATCGTTATTCTATGGCGCCAGCACCGACCGCGTCACTACAAATGTGAAATTTTTGGATGTTTCCTTCGTTGAATTTCTTTTAAACTTGGTAATTAAGACAAACAGAGTAAGCTCAACAACAAATCTAATTTTCAACATTTCTCTTAAGACAAAACTTTTTAAAATCCACTTAATCTATTGCGAAAAACTTACCTTGACAACCTACCCAGATCAATCCTTTGAAGTTTTGCATGATGATAATTTGATAACTATGTTAAGCTTGTGGAACACCACGTTTTATTTTGTTTTATTTTATCGTTTTATTTTATCGTTTTGTTTTATCGCTTAATTTTATCGCTTTTATCGTTTTATTTTTTAGCCATAAAATAAAACGTGGTGTTCCACAAGCTTAACATAGTTAACCTACCCTGATATTGTGACAGTTTATTCCTTGGTGGAATATCTAACCTCATACCAATTTTTAGAAAAATTCACCGAAGATAATGTGTCTTAAATGTAATAGTCGTGAAAATATGCTGATGTTCCAACGTTATTATTACCATCTTAACAATCGAAAATTCCCCAATTCGATAAATATCTCATGTTTATCAAGCCTCTTCTACAGCTACTTTAACGATAGAAATGTCCATAAATGGAGACCGTACTAATTGAATCCTATAAACATAGGAACTGTAGGAAGCCACCTTAATATATGGCTTAAAAAATCCGTCCTTTGTATTTCAGTTTTACTTGTCACAGATCCACGAATAACTAATAAATAATAGTAACACAATACACCACCCCTGACTTAGCAGCTTGATTCACAGCCGACCGGTTGAACAGAAATCGCATTTATTGGGAGAAAGCTCCAATTGATACAAGTAGATATTCACTTTAATATTTTGAACACATTTTGATAGCCTCTAACACATTATCAGCGAAGAAATTTGGACTCTTAGCCGTATCCCTTATTTCAACGTCACTTTCGCACAAGCAGTTCCACCCCATCTCATCCAATACACATGACGTACTGCATATATAAAATGGAACATGTTCTTACCATTACGTGGGTTCTGAGCATCACTTGCTGATTGAAGTAAGTGAGGACTATTTGAACTGATAATTTTAGGAGATTTATTCGTGGAAATTCCATTAGGTGACGGGATGGGAGGTACCGACGAGTTAGTACATGGTAACGTGTTTAAATGTCGAGGTGTCGTCACACCATTCTGAATACCATCGGAATAACAGCCATCGTGTAACATTTGTGCTTGCATAGGGATTTCATAACCTAGGAAAAGTAAGTAGATTATTTCTTAATCAGCAACAGAAAACTAGAGTCGATATTGGAAAGGTACATCACAAGACCGTCATTACAACGTAGCTTTTGCTCAGTTGGTTTACCTAGCGGCATGGTGCACTACTACACTTAACATCGAATTCCATTCTACCGCTTCACATGAAAGTATTTATATTAGGTTATGGTAATTAACTCGCCGCAGAACGTTATCGACAAATATTACAGTGAGTTACGTAATGCCTTGGGGTGTACTGGAAAAACTATTTGACTGGCTAGACTACATGAACATAAATTACTCCACACTCCATACATCAGATCACTAGAGAACGTTCGTCAAGCTCGTTATCTCAGAAAAATGATTTCTGAGCCCTAGACGGGAATCAAACCCGCAACCTTCTGATGACCGTTGAGATGCTTTAACCATTGAGCTACCAAGACTCAGATGGTGAGCTAAGGTACAGGTTCATCAAATGTGCTTCCTAAGCAGAAGCCACTGTACGATAATAATAATTAAGTATTTCAATCATTATTATCGTATCACCCCACTGATCAAGCGAACTCGCATCGCTATTCAACCGTTTGTTACCCTGCCGGACAAATATCCACACTTCAAATAATGTTGAAGTCGAATGTCACAAAATGGTTATTTTTCTGTCTCTTCCTAACAGTTTTTGCTTCTGCCTTCAGCATCGACAAATCACAAATTGCCGACCGCACACAACTAATTAGTTCCTTAGTTATCTGGCTGATCCGGTATCCGACCAGACAGTAAAACTCACTATCCGCTCAGCATTCCACAATACATCGCGTTACTTTTGTTGCATGGTCAAAGCATACTCCGGCCTAGCATCCACATCAGATAACATCAAACACAGAATGCCTGACCGCAGCACGCCCCACGAGTGATCACAAGACCGCATCACAGCAACACGACAGGACGACATCACACCCAATACCGCCATATGACGTTACATTACACCACAGCCGGACTGCTGGCAGCTGGCTGTAGTAATATATGACACGACATATCACACTAACCTCAGCGGACTACATCATATCACATCACAACATCATGCTACACTGCAGAATCACACCACTCCACACATTAGCATGCCAGATCACCAATTTGTCTACGATCCTCCGAATTAGATTTTTCCGAAAAGGGACTGTTTTCTGATATTTCGGCAACCCATGCGGCTGCCATTTTCAGGGAAGTTTGCGTAACTTTGTGGTCGCGTTGATTAACTGGTTATTTTGATGTGACATGTCGGTTGTTGGCTGGCGTCTGTTTCGCTATTCGCTGGCTAGCTTTAGCGGTCGACTGATCGAGTATATTGCGTGGGCGGATGTCCTGTTATTCTTAGCATTCTCTCTGCATCTCAAGCAGTATCAGTTCATTATATACTAAAGTTAAAGTTTCATTCTTTATACAGGATAACCCTATACCTAAACTACGCTGTTCTTCCTAGAGGTCCAGCAAGGACCATCCCTCATGGGTTCGGTGATGATTTACTACAGGCGGAAACCAGGGTACCCGGAGAAAACCTACGATGTTTGGTACAGTCAAACTGGACAACACTCTTCTCACACGTGACCAATGTAACTTTAATCAGAAAACTGCACGGAGCCAGAATCAAATCCAACACCCCCTCCCACTGGCATATTCATGCTTCTGGCTAGTGGATTCTTAGAAACGATCCCAAAAACTCTTCCACTGCTACTCATTACCACTATCCCTCTTGCTTTGTTGAGGGCTTATGAGCATGTAACACTATGTACCACACAACATTAACAGACCACAGCATGCCAAATTAGATCATATACTGTAATCACAGAATGCCACATCACTGCACATCATACCAAGTCACGTTATTTCACATTACATGACATAACTTCAAACTACCCTTTAACACAGTACAATCTTCCAGTAAGGTAAGTTCTATTAGTTTTAGGAGTAGAAAGAGGTCTTGTAATGGTCATATTCTTCTGGCAAAATGTCATTGATACTGCCAAGTTTATGATTACCAGTTTGCATTGATATTCTCTCACCGTTACAGTTACTATTGACAACTGGTTGATGTTGATATTCAACAATACCTTGCTGCTGTGGTGAAAGGCTATGGACTGCTAAGGATGGTTCTGATACCGTATGTAGCTCAGTTAATTCCGATTTTACGTGAACTGCTTGTTGACCATAATTCCCTCCTTCCACTGGAGTTACATGGTTTGATACCATGGGAAATGGTACATATGGTGGGGGTGGAATGATAGCAGAACTGCATAAGGGAGGTGTAACTGGTTTATCATCTTTCTGTTGATTGATATGTTCCTTTGTAAACCAGACCTAAATATTATGTAGTGGCATTAAGATAATAAATTAGTTGGGTTTTTTTTTTTTTTACTGTCAAGAATTTTTCTTAACCATTCTAGCATGATAATATTTTCATGCTTATCTATACAAACATTGACCAAAGATCTAATTTATTCCAAAGCAACATCTGTTGATTTACAATGAAAATGAAATGCGGAATGTTCAAAAAAACTCAAATGGTCTGTTGCAGAACTCCTGAGTTTTTTAAAAGCATAAAGTACGAAGCTGTGTGACATTTTAGATTTCTAAGAATGCCTAATTCCTCCTAAAACACATGAAAATCTCCAGGATTACAAAGATCCAAGTCTAACACTACTGTCACACAATGAGTCGTATTAAGATACAATGTAACACCCATATTAACAAAAAAAGAAAACTGTCAGTAGTGTTTCCAATTTTGACATTATCATGTGATTTTGTTACTAGTTTTAAAGTAACTAGTTCAATGTTCCCATATATAAAAGGACAAGCCCTACATCAAAGTATCTGCAACAATTTTTTTGTGGGGGTTAACGTTACTGAGTTGTCCATAAAGTCCTCTTCCTCATTTTCTAAATAAATGATACAAAGTACAGTAGACTACAAACTGATATTATCTGGATTTAACCCTTCATTTTTGATAGGCAAATCAATGATTAAGTTGAGCAGTAATTTAAAGATTTCCAGGTCATTCTCCTAAAATGGCCAAATCAGATGTGAAGTACATTTGTAAAGAGGGGGGGATTTCAGAAAGCATGCTTCTTGACTGTAAGGACATAAAACTCTTGAGGGTTTGTCCCCAGGAGACAACATGTTGTTTAGCCCAACACCTACTCTACTGACTGTACACAATTTTACTGCAAACATTTCCTTTTACTGTCCCAGGTTCCAGATGGCTAATTTTCAAACAAATGGAAGAACTCAGTGAAAGCTTTACTGGTTAAGTTTACAATTTACTAATACCACACAACCAAAACCAAACAAGTTGAGCACTGATCACAACACTGACATGTGCATTTATGCTAATACAATGTTTTTTTAATACCATCAGACTTCTCTTCAAGGTGGACATACAGATAGATGGGGTTCTCCAAGGTCCATGGTGTACCCCTAAAAAGGGTAGGCTTGGATAATCCTCCCTTTGTTGTCCTTTAAATTTGCAATTTGACTTAATGATCTTCTCAGCTTTATGGTATCAAAATATAATGGTGTCATCACATGGGTCAATGTGTGGAAGTTACAGTACACTGTATGTGGATTTTAGAGGCTTTATTCTGGCACTAGAGATTCTCTGATGTAAGGTGCTCAGGTTACTCACTGGTATATATTAACTAGGGGTTGTTATCATGCCAACTGTGAAGTTTTGAAATTTAAGAATCAATACAAGGCCATTTTCAGAATTCTGGTAACAGACTTAGCAAAAGTCTTCCCCCAGTAATACACCTCAAACAAGACTAAAAATCTTTTGCCCTAAATTGTTCCCTGTCAAATTATAGTCCCCCTTAGCTCTCTCAACATCCCTGCTTCTTTATCTTAAATAGTTAGTTGTTAATCATAATTACCTTTACTGTAAATGTCAGACTTCTATACTTGAAGTAAATCCTAATTACAAAGAACTTTAATCAAGAAATATGGCATTTCTTGGTATATAATTGAACCTACCTGACTTCTTTGTTCTGACAACTCCACACGATTTGCAAGTTCTTCACGAGTAAACACATCATGATAGTTTGATTTGTTGAATTCATTTTCTAGCGCTTCAAGCTGTACCTCAGTGAAAGTCCTTTGAGGCATTTGTTTATTTTTATATCCACTGTGACTGTTCTCATCAACATCTTCACCATCTGAATGACAACTCCCTATTGAGATTGAAAGGAAAAGGTTTTAGTTGAATAAAGTAACTTGAAAAAAGAGAACTTGAGTGGGCTGATTTCTGTTTCTTCATGCCTCATGTTATTATACAAGTTCCTCTTGATTTAAAGCAGGTGTTAGACACTGGGTTACTGCACATATCTAGATACACTCACTTGATAATCAAAATTATCTCTCTATTATCTCTCAAATAACTCTCTCTGAATCTCAAACTCTGTGTTGAGAATAGGTAGTTCCACATGACCAAATTTAATGAACTCAATTTTTCTTTATTTTAAAAAGTCAGATGGTGTCAAACTTCCAAGAAGGTTTCTAATAATCTGTATTGAGCAAAAGTGAGCTGGGATCCAGCTGTTTAACCCTTCCACTGCCATAGTTAACCACAGCCAACCCTTTCATTATTTTACTCTGACTAACACCAGACAGTTTTACTCAACAAATGAGAAAACCTACTGGTCAAACAGTTAAATTCAAAAATGAGATTGTTATCTAACCTTCTTTCACGTATATATATATATATATATATATATATATATATATATAAACTTATTCATTAATTTATCTAAAAAACAAGGCAGTAATTTAAAATAGCAAGTTCCTTAAAAAGCAGCACTAATAAGAATTACCATTTGAATTTAAAAAAGCGAACAAATTACTGCGATCTGTTCTACTGCTAAAAAACCCCTTTAATATTTCGTACATTTAGTGGTTTGTGTTAGCTGTCAGGTTTGTCTGTCACAAACAACTAAGACTTGTCACTGGAGGAACAATACCAGATGTAGTATATTTATTATCCTACACTCATGAGATAGAAGCATTTATATTTGTAAAAGGAATTTCACTGAAACTTCAGAAATACTGTAGATAAACTTCTTTGAAATACTGACGTAACTTTATTTCCTAAAACCGAATCACAGTTTTCTTTAGTATTCCTTACAATGATGTTTGGAGATGTGCCTCTTTAATTTTAACTATTATAAGGTCATCCTACGCCCAGTGACCCTGCTAAATATCACGTTATCACTATTTTTGTGTATTTTTCGTAAATAAAGAATTCACACTCATAACAACAACCCGTTTCTCCTGTGAATTAACCGCCATTCTGTTCATCCCCTACTTTACTGTAAAAAATTTTCGCAAGTTATTCCTTTTTTATCTTATAAGAGGATTTTTAAATCACCATTGGGTTTTTACACAAACTTGGTTTATTCCAGCCACAATCAACGATTGAAGAATGTGTTAAGTACGCCACATTAGTCATTATCGTAACGTCTTATTAGTGTTCATACGACAGTTCGGCGTCCGCAGAGAGAAAATCGACCAAATTAAAAATGCTTTGAACGTTGCGACTATTAGTCGTCTCTCAAAATAATTAAATCGCATTTAAAAGACAGGACAATTAGCATAAACTCTCTTGGTCACTTCATTATTTAAGTAAGTACGCTTTCACCAACGAAATTGCTTATTAAAATCATAATCTTCAGCTGAATGCGTTTAAGGCAAATATACTTTAAATTAAATACCTGCGCTTTCAGTGCTTTCCACCGAGTGCTTTCTTTTACCATTATGAGTGAGATTTTGCACTTGTGGCATTCCCAACAGGCCACTTATTGAATAGGAAGGCCGTTGCATGTTGTTCATGTTTATATCTTTCATGTCATGCACGCTGACCTGAACGTGACTTTCTCCATTCACAGCTGGTGGTCCTTTCTCCGCGATTTTGTTCCGTACGATCCTGTTTATCGAACTTACACTTGGAACGTTTTCGTTCACACAAACCCCTTCAGCCAGCAGGCGGTCTCGGATCTCCCAAGCAAACATCGTGGGATTCTGGCGCTTGTAACTGGCAATTTTCTCGACCACCGGTGGAGTGGCGACCTTTGGTTTGCTTCCTCCGATAACGCCGGGTTTAATCGAGCCGGTCTCGTAATACCTACACAAGATCTTGCTAACACAGCCATGGGATACACGTAATTGCCGTGAAATGTCACATGGTCTTACGCCACTCTGGGCAAGTTCTACTATCCTTCGTCGAACAACTTCAGGCAGGGGTCTGCCGTTCACGAAAACCCCTCCTAGCTGGTTCACGCCACCATGTCCTGTAATATCAGACGAGTAGATCAGTGATTAGGGTTAAATGTAACCAGGCTAAAAACGTAATGATTTAGAGGTGATGATGTGAACATGATAACAGGCAGTGTACCGGTATGTGCCATGTCTTCACTTCCGAAAATCAGTCAGGCGTTCGGAAAAATTCAGTCAGGCGTTACAGGTTTGCAAACCTAAAATCAAACAGAAACAGATAAATGATCAGCTTTTCCTTTAAATCGAATTCAAAATAAAATGGAATTTTGAACCATTGATAACGTTAAACAATAGCACTTTTGGCTACAAGAAATTGGTTATACCTGTCTTGATGATACAAGGATAATACAAGAAACAAAATAGCAGGTCGCGAAAATGACCAAGATTGCAGCTACTTTACCAGTTCCACATTCGATTAGACAACATAGTGTTATTGAGGTAACACCACTTTATATTGGTGATTGGTCCCCAAGCGAAAAACTATTGTCTAGAGTTTCCATAAAAGGAAAGTGAATACGACAACTTCGCGAAAAATGACATCTAATATCTGCAGTTCACTAATTGAATATTTAGCACTGGCAGCATGTTTGCCCTGAAGGGGACACGTTGACGACCTTATTTTTCCCCCTGAGATCAGTATAAACATAAGAAAACCAGCAAATCACAATCAGGCTCAAAAAAAAGGCGTACGCGGCGATCGATGAGCAACAATGATTGGCATCACCACTCTTCCAAGTTGATCTTTGATTTTGATGACGGATATCGGGTTGGGCTTCAATGGCTTTTTGAAGAAAACGTGTCAGGAAGCAGGCAAATCTGTTCAGTTTGCTCTTAAAATTTCATTAACCTAAGTCAACTGTTGGCAGAATTAAGTGGTGACGGTAATTGATGCAGCTCTGCAAGCTGATTGGTAGTTGAATGCTTAATGGCGTGAGGAAGCCAGGATTATATAAACATGACAAAGTTAAACAATTGTAGGACTTTGTTTATGGTAAATTCCGCTGTTTATAAGAAGCCTAACCTCAGGAAAAGTAAAAGAGAGAAGTACGAAAGGATTGCATTCTGCTGGGAGCTACATCCATTGACCTGCTCAAGGAAATATGTTGTGGCTATATTATAGGTAGCGCATTAGAACATTAGAATTACGCAAAAATGTAGGGTAATATTGCTCATGTGAAATGATACGATTCCCAAAGCGACCATTACGCCACTAGAGCGTGTCTAGCAAAGTCTCTTTCCACTCTTGATTAGCTTTACAAATAGTCGCTAACCACCATTACTGATGCAGGCTTACATGTCTGAGATCCAGAAAACTCTTGAATAGATCCTCAGAACTCACACAATGTTTCAACTGTTAATATTGATAACCTTATTATTACCATTCGTCCATTTCTTCATTGAGAAAGAACTGCTTTTAAAAGGCAGTCTTTGAAGCGTAAACTGTCCTTAATCAAGTGAAGCCGACTCACTTTTGAAGCAGACTGAACTAACAACCAACTAGTTCAATCGCTCCAATTGTACTCGACAATGTCCAGTTGAACTGTAAGCAAAAGCCAAGACTTGCTTAGGTTGCCGTATTTGAATTGGATGATTGATCTAACTACAGTTTGGGGCAAGTTAAAATACCAACAAAGGCACCAAGCTTAAAGCCATAGCACCAGTGGTATTGCACGGTACAAATCGTAAACCATTAGCACAAGGGTAAACATGAAGTAGATTGAAGTAAAACTACCAGTATCCAGGGGAATTCAACGTAGGGATACGAAAGCAGCTTTGAATGGCTTTGGATAACTGGATTTCTTAGACACGGATCCTCTCCTGGTACCCTCCTAACGGTACCAGAATAGGAACAAGCCACTTCATAATCGGTAGCACTTCAGCCCTGCGGACAGCACTGTCGCCAATTGTTATGACCCTCACTATTCGTTAGACAATTTAATTTTCATTTCGAGCTCGCATGTGCAGTGGAGATAGAGTAACAGTTTGTGGCTCACCTCTATCTGTCCGTTTGTCTATCTACCTCGTGAGCTTTTGAAGAGCCACATAATGAATTGTAATAACTGCAAGGTTTACTGCGGGTCAAAAGGTGAAGTCGAAAAAGGCACACAAGGGGGCCATTAACTTTTTTGCCGTTTAACTTTTTTTCGAGGACCGTATAGGGGTCTTAAAACTGCCGGTCAAAAGGGCCTTATGTCGGGGTATTTTGATTGGCAGTCAGCTTTTTATTACTGAAGAACTGCGAGATTTGATGAACAGGAGTCGATTGTTCAAGGCAGCGCTATTTAAGCATTAAACAACTGAACTTAAATTTTATATATGAAATATGGACGTTCTGTAGTTCAATACACGAGTAACGCTGTTAACTCATTAGGACTTATGTGCTGGATAAAATGTCCAGCCTTTGGCTTTGAACAACTGACCTAAAGCTGAGGGTAAACGTTCCAGTATTGTCGTACAAAATCAGTAGAGGAACAATGTTATAACAAATCCAAATTTTTCCCACCATTCAACCAACAATATAATCTTCTTCTTGATGTAATGTTAAATAGAAATTTGCATTTGTTATACATTGTTTATTCCCTGATGTTGTACAACATTGTTAGACTGTTTGGCCTCGGCTTATGGAGTTTTTGAAGTTCGGCAGAGTATTCTTCCAGTAGAATATTTCATCAAAACAAATGTAATGAATGGATTGAAATTCCTAAGAGAAGTCACTGAACGTCTTATCAGCGAGTTAGCGATGAATTAAACTTTCAGATGTTGATGTTTAATGTGTATAGCACATCTGGACTCATATGCTAAACAACCCATCTCGAGGACAACTTGAAAGTTCCAACGTTTAAAAGATCAAATAATTTATGGTAATTCTATTGTTTATGAGTATCTTTCCTCCAGTAGTGGAATTACTGCAAGTGGTCTTGACTATACGTCGTCTTTAGAACATGGCCTGGAACGTTGTTAATGGCGTCTGTATAGAATGAAAAAGGCATTTTCATTGTTCAGCGAACTCCTTGGGATTTGAAATGAATTATTTAATTTCTTTGTTTACCATAAAAAATCTATTGTAAGGAAAAGACGTCCGTGAATCAAGATCACCTTATTCTCAGGCTGTCAAACAATGTCCAGAGGTATATCATTATGTGCTTCATCACAATATCTGCTCTTTGAATTTTTTTAAATGTTCACACTTATTGGAAGAACCGTCAACTATCCATTATATTACGTTTTTAAGCGGGATAAAGTGAATATGCAGGCTGGTAAAGGAAATACGCCATCAATCATTTCAAAATTCCAGACTGGCATATTTCACGTCTAAACTTATCATAAAAATATCCAACCGTCGAGCTACTGTCAACGACTGCTGGGGATGCGTGGGAGAATCAGAATTCTTCCGGTCACATAGCTACCGTTAGGAACACTCTGGAAAGCTGCACAATGTTGCTCAAATCACAAGTGTGAGCCAGTCATAACTTCATTGAAAATAAGTCGGGGGCTAGTCACGAAGGACTTTCCAAACTTTGCAGCAACAGGAAGGCTGATTATTCCTAATTATTGGACCAAACGTCAAGCCAAAAATATCGAACATTGGAACCTTTTTGGCCATCTGGTTCAGTCTCTGACCTCGTCATTTTGAGGTTGGTTTGACGTCGATCAACGACATAAACTCTTCATCGTTACGGATTCACGCGAGCTGAAACAAAAGTTTACGAAGAAACGTCCTCGTTTTTTCGCAACGTTTGTCGAAAGCGATACACAGTAAAGTGATCCATTGCTATTTACGTTTGTAGACCTCCTGAAGAGCTTACCTTACAGCCATGCAGTTTCTATATAACAATAGGGCATACGCTAAGGAAAATATTCAAATACTAGTAGATTAGAATAACTTATTTCTAAAACTCATCAACATTGCATGAGGAAAATTCAAAAGAAATTAAGGTTTAATCAATGTCTGTATATCCCGATACAGAACTGATTAAATTAACATCAGTTCTGTATCACATTTACAGATACTGATGTTTTATTAATCAGTTCTGTATCACATTTACAGACACTAGTG
>JBAHVQ010000496.1:378487-395293 GCA_036872915.1 Nanipora kamurai | reverse complement strand
TTCTTTTATGTGCATCTAAATAAGCCTTTCTCGCCTCGCTCCTGTGTCTCAAATTCAAAAGAATCTTTGCTTCCTAACGAGGTTAGAAAGGCTAACTTAGATGCATATAAAAGAATATTTAAAACGGCGGCCAATGTGACAGAGATCAATAAGCTAGGTTATTCGTTAGTTTTCCATTGGAAAGATTTTCTGTGTATGATTATAGGCCACTTGCAGCTGACTTTAAATCGACCGATCTGGTGTACAATTTCAAAGCTCCGACGTTCAACAGATCGAATAATTTATGGAAATTCTTATGTATTTGAGAATTTTCCCTCCAACAGGGCAATAAGTGCAAGTGATCCATGCAATGCTTTTTATGGAGATGTCGTTCGGGTACATTTACACACTACAATTAATCGGGCCGATATCTGGTTTTGGTGCATGATAACTAACAAAAAGCAGGCTAATTTGAACTCAAGAAGCGTTCTGTTGACTGCTTCTCAACTTAACATGCACCGGAACCAGAAGTTGGTCCAATTTATGGCAGTGAGTAAACCCAGCTAAGCTTACGTTTACGTATATGAACGTCATAACAATAGTTTGCAAACATGTTTCCAAACTGCTGGCGAAACAAGGTGTTCTCCACTCTCGCAAACGTTTTCAACAACTTCGTCACTGTAAATCGATCAAACTTCGAGTACGCGTCACGTGATTTATTACATCAAGTGCACAAAATGGCGTCGCCTCAAGACCGACGTTCAATCACTTTTCAGTTTGTCGTAAAAAACTCGCAATAATCCTCGTGTGTAGGACATTTCTTTCCTAGAAAAGGACTCGTGCGATTCAGGGCAAAGTTTTCAGCCCTTCCCTCTTTCTTTTCCCCTTTACTTTTGTTCTCTAATCTTTTCGCTCTGTTTTTCTTTCTTTCTTCTTCCTACTTTTCCTTTCCCCCTCAATTTTTCCTCGTTGTTTTGCTCGAAAGCAGGAAAGCCCTGGTAAAGGTAGTGAGCAGGTGTCAGGGACTACTTCTAAAACGAGTCGAGCAGCTCAGAAGAAAGTCATCCTGTCCAGCTAGAAGTGTGAAAACCGTTAACTGGATATTCATTTGCGAGTAAAGAGCTTAAGATTTTGTTGCTGTCGCTTGGGGAAAATTCTTCTTAAACATCTTTATGTACCTTCTCAACGCCATCAGTACTATAATTGGTGCTATATAAGGACTGAACGTATCGGACAAAATACCTTGTACCTAACTTCTCTATACTGCTAATCATAGCCTAGTGATGAGAAGAGAAGTCCTGTATAATATGAAATTGGGAATGAAGAGGTATAATTGTATGTAGACCTTTAAAACAGGATTGCCTGGAGGTCTAGGGATGACAAGCATTTTTTCATGAACAAGAAAATAGCATCAATTTAAGGATTTTTTTTTTCGTGGACATTATCAGGGTATCACGTTCACCCTTGAAAATATTTGTTACTACCATAAAGAATAATTCTTAAGCAATTTTTCTTTCAGATAATTTCTCACCTAAGTAGGAAATGGCTAAACTTTTTATACGCAAAAAAAGGCTCGTTTGTCGATTTTATAAACCTCCAATGTTATTTTTCTTCAGAATGCATGATATTTTGCATCGCGGTCGGAAAACATGTTGTGATTTTAAACTTAGGTTTATCCAAGACGATGTTTCAATTCCCTCTATTTAGTGGGCGTTTGCAATAGGATAAAGCATCAAAAGACATACAACTAATTTTACTCTAAACTATGAAATGCCTACAGCCTTCCGCTCGGATATGAATTTTAAATGAAGTTTGCAATACCAGTGCTTGTTGGATATGTTTCTAATGTACCATCGCCACTGAATGCGTAAATGCGAGAAATAAAACTCATCAACTTTTAAATCTGCATGCCATTACTATTTCTCTCCTGTTTACGCCAACGTTCGTTTAGGAACGAGGGGAAAGCCAATATCCACACGCGACTTACAATTTTCTTACTGTCAATCTATTTATAAACGAAAACGAAACACATATGTCATGGCTTGGTGCCCAAAGTATTCAGTGGCAACTTTGTTACTCAACGTAAAGCGAAAATGATAAAAGGGAAACTTAAAGGGGAAAAGACGGTGTGGAAGATTGAAAAGAGACAGATTCGATAGTAATTTGAAAGCTATTGCTAATGATAGCATGGTGTTGATTTTTTCAGGTACTTGAACACGAAAGAGCCTTTGAATCTTCTTGTGCATTCTCAAGGATTTTCATTCGGAAAGTAAAATATAAATCGAAGAAAGAGATTTTTTATATTTTTACAGTTATTTTTGAAAAATTAAGTAAAATATCCGACAATAAATATGAAAGGACACAACTATACGCGAGCTAATATCGAAGTTTAAAATAAACTCTTGCCGCAAACTCCAACACTTGTGTAAAATGTTGAGTAGCTCCCATCTGTTCAAAAACCGAAAAGCCAAATAACCCTAATCTTAAAAACGTTTTATTGTCTCATATTTGTTTTACAAGTTAAACTCAAGCCGTAGGAAAAAAACTTTTCGGAACGGTGGTGGCTCCAGATATCATTATTTTGCGGGGGGGGGCAATTGAAGACCAAGCCAATTTTTCGAAAGCAATTAACCTTTTGTTGTTACAAAATACCGACAAATATGAGGTAAATAGCATTTAGCCTCTGTGTGTCTGAGCACCACGGCACTCGGTCCTTCGCAAAAGTTCCACTGCTTGGGATACACGCCATAATCAACTTGAGATTGATATCTTAGTGGCATATTTTTTCTCTTTACGTTTACGTGCGCGCTTAGTAAACTAATTTGTCTATGAGCACAGAACGGGGCCACTTACATTACAAAAATGCAGCACTGAAAGTCAATCTTTGTCCAAAATATTGATCGCAAATTTTTCACTGATCTTTTGACGTTTGAACGATCGGGCTTAGAGCTGTTTGTGTGTACATATGTAGATCTGTTGCACGTAGTATGTGCGAAAGAAAAGCGCAAATCGAAAAGAAACTAGGACCAAAGTATTACGGAAGTAACATCACTTTCGGTTGGAAAGTGATGGAAAATTATTAAGTAGAAACATGCAATAACATACAGCGAGTCGCAGCCCAGTCATTTTATGGAAAACAAATAAAAGCCATTAAAGGGAAAACAAAGCAAAATTCTAAAGTACCTGCTCTGGATGTTTCTAACTGTTTTCCAATACAGATAACTTTTGGCAGGTTGACTAACGACAATACCGCGTGTCTAGGGTTATGTAAATTATGGTTTATGACAAAGTAAACATTCTAACCGATTTTACACATTACATAGAACCAAAGAACATGCTTTCCATATCTTTCATTGTGTTTACCACTTGATGTTTGCAAACTCCGATAGAAATTGTTCCTAAAATTTACATATTAAGTCCATTTATACCATTTAAAGCTTTCTTTAATTAATGACATATTTTCCACTTGAATGGACCAATGGTACTATATAGGTTTAGTATTTCAAAAGAGAATAAGCAACCACAAATTTCAATCCACGACTTATATAGCATGTGTTCCTGTTTCAAGTGCCTTGACTGACTACGAGTGCTTTGTTTTATTTCCCCTGACGATGCGTTTGGTCCGAACAATTCATTGTACGCTTTTGAAGTCTTTTTCAATTTATAGTTTACTCTTGTATTCATGCGTTTTTAAAATTTTTCCGCTGGACGTCAAAAGCCCCATGGGTGGATTGCTGAATGGTTTCCGTTTTATAAAACATTCTATAAAACGTTTGAAACAGTTCTGTTGTCAAAAACTAATGAAACACGAGAAAATATATTAAAAATTAATGGTCTGAAGCGAGGTAAAACATTAAATAGCCAATAGGAAATTAAAGTACATGGTTGACTAGGGCAAGATGTAACCCAAACCGATTGGTGTCACGGGACTAAGATGCCATGGTCCATGCCACGGTCTTATTTAAAACGTTTGCTATGATCCATCGGAGCTTGAATACCTTGTTTGGCTCGAGAACGTCAACTAAATTTAACAATTTGAACACGAGGAAATAAAGGACTGAGATATGCACCTGAATTATAACTAAAATTGACAACGGTAAGTAATATTTTGTACAAATTGTCGCTTTCTTCGATATTACACGGGATCTTCCGAAACAGGTTATATACATTGCATCAACTGGCTAGCCAAAAAATTCAATTTTATTAATATTCTTAGTATGGAGTCACGAAGTCGGCCAGCCCACCCAGGGAGGCGTGGTAGTTCGTACGAAATGGGGTATTATTATAGCAGAAGAATGACGCGAATCGCCTATCTTCTTACATCTGGTCTAATCTTCAATCAATACTCTTAAACACACTTTCGTTGGCGGTTTTAGGAAAGTCATCGAAGCCCTTTCGGAATATTTTCGTGGATGGAACAACGCAGCGATAAAAAAGGGATCAAAGTTCTTCTGTTTTCTGATTGTCTGGACTGGAGCTTCGTGATCCAAGCAATGTTTTAAATTTTTAAAGAGCTTGTAACCTTTACCTACTTGATACATATACTTGTTAGTTTTTCTGTTCTTTTGCTAATTTATCAGGATTAGCTAAATCATCTCACATAATCAGTTGCATTTTCTGAATGAAATGAGTCCTTATGTGAGTGATCAGATCTTGACAGCATACTCTATAACCTAATATTCTTCTCGTGTATAATAGTAAGAATCCGTTAAAAAAATTCAAAACATTACACTAAATCGTGTTAAATTGATCTGAAATACGCTAAATTGTGCTACGTCGTTCACCTTTCGGCTGCAACGTCTTCGTCTTGGGTCACTGGCCTCAGCAAACAAAATATCGTTCAATCTCTTTGTAAACTAATCAAAAATACTTCATTTTATTCGCTTAAAGCTACATTTTATTTATATTTTATTTTATTCGCTGAAAAGCCAATAATCCGAACCAAATTCAAGGCTAATAGCTTCTGGATGCTCAGTTTTCAGTTTGGTACGATAAAGCCGGAGGGTTTATAAATCTATATTGGTTAATGATTTATTAACAAACATTTAGCCTTATTTGATAATATCAAACTGAAAAGTGTTTTAGCTAACAAAGGCAAAATCGATATAAAAGAACATTCGTCTACCCACAAACAGTTAACTTAAAGACGAGTTAAACGATGGACAGATTCACATTGAAAATAAAATCGTAATGCACTTTATGAGATTTGATTCCTGCAGCTGTCAGCAACAAACAAACTGAATTGTAATATCGATTGTAATAAACGATTTGTAATAGCGCAATGAAACCTTTAGACTGTTATGTAATCGATGAGTCATTTCACCATGAACAAAGATTACATTATTTATTTGTACAGCTTATTCCATGGTCAGTTTACAGAGCCAGTTGCCTTGCACGTTCCCTTGAAGACGTTATGAGGACTTAAACATTAATTATGGAATGCTAATTAGTATTTTATTGTTTGGGGGAACTGATCTCCTGAAGAATAATCTGAAATGCTAATGCGCACACAGTCCCTACTGGTATGACAACCAAGCTGATACGGCTGATATGAGATAGTCTGAGCTCCGACTGAGATTACCTGGTTCGCCACTTGATTACGTAGAGAAATAATTTAGTTAGCTGCTTGAGAAACCACCGAAATATCAGACAATTAATAAACAACTTGATTCCGTGGTCATTTTTAAAGTGTCCTATTAGAAAGCTATCTAAAATATTTTGGTTAGTAAGTCATGATTAACATGCAATATTGGTGCAATATTATTTGCTTTCGTGTAGTAAGTCGTAATGTTGAATTTATCACTATCAAGATAACCAAAGGTTTTCACAAGGTGCTGGCAGCTCATCAAATTAAGAAATAGGTTCGTTACATACTTCAGAACCATATTCTGAAGCCAACACATTAAGAACGTGGCGAAAGGAAATTTCTTCAAATCAAAGGTTGACGTTCAGCGGGATTCTAAGGACTATTAAGGGGAAAAATTTGTTCATTTCGCCTATTTGAACATTTCCCTTGAAAAATATAGTTAACTTCTCTCATCCTTTTACCTCCAAGAATAGAAAGGAAAGATCTTGTTATTTGTAAATGTGATTTTAACAAATTGGTAAATAAATAGCCAAGGGACATCGCGTTAACTACAATTGCATTCTTTTTGAGCTATTATCACCACTGCGTATACTTGTTGACGAGGTCGCTTTCAGCGTTGCCACTACCTCCATGCTTCATGTCACTGTTAACCACAAAACTCTCGTTAATTCAAGTTTACACAAGGTGTTCATTTGCTCATAGTTACGTATTCAATAACCGTGATTCCGAAATTGCTGGACCTGGTCAATTCTGTAGTCACTAACTTCATCGAGAGTTAATGAACTATGGTAAAGATCACATCAGTCCTTCATTTAGAAGTACGAAGATATTGCTGCTGAGCAATTTAACTCATCTCTTCCAGCTAAACACGCCACTCTTTTTCTTATACACACAATAAAGTTTCGAAAATGTACAACTTGCGTCCTGACACCAACTAAGCAAATCTATGGGAATATAAACTGGCTGATTAAAAGAGGCGGAGGCGGATTTATGATGGAAGCGAGACAAAGACAGGTTATGTGGACTATTCTCGATGTAGCTCCTTGTCTAACTAACCATGGAAATACATCAGAACCATACACAAGTAATTGAATGATAAGTTAGTGTTTACACAACTGAACACAGACCAGTGACTTCTTGTAATCCATTCACACCTTGAAGTAAGAACAGTTATGTTTTCGGCCACTGAACCATAAAGTGAACAACAACTGTGTAAGTCACCCTCTGTTGGTTTTCTTTGCAAGAGGAAGGCTGAAACGAAGCACGAAATGCGACGATGATAGGAAACAAAGAACTAGTTAGCGGTACCCGAGTAATTCTCAATAACTCGCAAGCCAGTGACAGCGAAGGTGAACACCAACATGGCAGCTTCGTCTTAAAACACGCTTTCCTGTCGAGCCACCGAAATAGAGCTACTTTGCAGTTGCGTTGTAATAAGAACAAATAAAGTAATCTTATATTTACCCCGTTAACGAGAAAGCAAACAGAATTAACACTCTTACCTCTATGGAAAGATTGTCTCGTGGCAGACGCTTAGTTTAATTGCTCAAACGGCTCAAAATAGAATAAAACAACGTCAAGTCGTCTACCAAATAAAACCCCTCTATGGTATAGATATGTTAATAAGTCATTGAACTACCCTTGATTGGTAAATATGTAGATTTTGCCTATTCTCAAGATAATTACAGCGGTTCCCTATTGTCATAAAAAAGAAAATTAATGAAGACCTGGTCACTACACCTTTCCTGAGACAAATGAGAAAGTGACTTTCTTTTCTTCAACCTAAAACTATAAGGTGATCGTTTCATTTTGTTCGATGCAAAAAAATACAATAGCCGTTTCCAAAGGTGAACTGTCGCATACCCACTTGCAGGTAAGTAGATTTACCCCGGAATTGTTTCCATATCCGCTGCGTGTTCTCGACGTGTTTACTAGCTGCACATTTTCCGTGGGTTGGAAAGCTCATTCGCCGCTTGCAATGCTGAGTTGAAGGAAGTTACACGCAGGCAGAAGTCAGGAGGAAACGTAAATTACTGTGACTATGGACTGCAGAGGAAAATTAGTTCGATTAAAGAGAAACCACGTTACATTATAATTCTTTAGACTGTTGTATTGGCTTGAAGGTCGATTTTTCAGGGTAGTAAAAAATTTGGACAGCTCGATTCATAACGATGCACGCTGAGCTGCATGCTCTTCCGAGATTAATACCTTGCGTCTCAAGACCCCTTTTTGTGTCCAAATAAATTTACATTGTCACGCACGTCAAGTGGTTCGAAATCGCTAGTGGGACATGGTTGATAAATGTTCCTTATTCTAATCCGGGGAAAGCCTTAGATGCTTGAATACACAATCAACCCAAACCTGGGCTTACTAAGAACACACTCTCCTAAATTCAGCAGTCGTACTCGGTCTGTTGGCGCAGTAAGGGTAAAACAGTTATCTAGCATCAGTACGCAGCACTTCTCGACAGCATTTTACAAAGGACAATCTACTCGACAATCATAAATTTATATCAATGTCGCAGATTTGAACAGTTATGTGAAGCTACATCCGTTACCGAATATTAAGAGGTAATATTTTTTGTCAGATGTCGGAATTAATGGTTGACATTGCTTCTATGCGCAATCAACACTTAACAGGCCACTTGAACAAGTTCAAGTAACGTCAATCATCGAGCCAGACAGGAAACCACATCAGTCTATAAATAGCTTCGTGTTTGTATATACAAATAGGAGATAACGTTTAGACTTCAAATTCACGAGAACAATTTCATGAATGGCCTTTCCAAACGTTAAAACATTTTCAAACAAAAGTAAATAGCGGTCAAGTAATCTTAATTCTTGGTTTGTTTTTATGAAAAACTCATGGTGATGGCGCATTGTCATTTTCAAGTATTCATTATAAAAGTCAACGACTAACTTTGAGGAGTTCAAAAACAAAAAAATCTCATGCGAATGAGACCAGTATTGCTGAAAGACTAGTTTGTTTACTGTTAACAATAGAGGATCGAAGCGACTGAAATAAGGGGCTATTAAAAAAGCAAAGATGGCAGGGGGTATCCATTTTCGATCTTGATCACCTAATTAAATGTAAAGCAATGGTTATCAATTGGTGAAGAATACATCGAAATGATCCACCTGCCTTGACAACCAATTAGAAAAGATGAAATCGGAAATATTCTTAAAGCAAACTAAAGGAGCAACATGTACAATATGAAGCGATAGTTTGTTTATTTTCTCTCCCTGAACTGAATGACGGATTGTTTGTTGCTCATATCCCACAATAACAACTATTAGCGGCTTCCAAGAGAATCTTTACATTGATGTTACCAATAGAAAAATAGAAGGAAAGAGGAAATAAATCATGCCAAATAAGAACAGCCGACGCCACACATAGAATTTTTCAGGAACGTATCCAGTCCTACTTCATGAATTAGTCAGAATGAACTTCTGCACATGCAGCACCTGCCGACAAAGAGTACTCAGATTCCTGTTGTTGTTTTGACGGCATTGTATCCATTTCAAAACACCAATCAAAATGGTGACACTAGGAATTTAATAAAACTGTTATGAAAACACGCAGTTATTACAAATCTAATATGAAAATGAAATCATATGTATCATGCAATCACATGCATCGGTATTCGAAAGTGCTGGAGACCAATCAAGAAGAGAAATGTAACCATAAATTCACCAAGATTCATGTTGAAGATTCATTTATCATCTTTGGTTCAAAGCAGTTTTATCGACGTAGTAGGCCAGTTCAACACGCCGGCTTCACTTTAAATTTTTTCTCCTGCGAAAGAGCTCTTTTCCACGAAATGATTTTTAGGATCAAGATCATCATGAAAAACGGACAGCATCCAGGTAGGAATCGCGCCCTCATGAAGAAATTCAGAGTTAATTCAGAGTAAACTGTATGGTAAGAATCCTCAAAGAAACAAATCTTTAACTAATAGAGTTTGGAAAAGGGACATTCATACAATGATCTAAACAACAAAACCGAGCGTCTGAAAAAGCAACCGAAGTAGCCCATGTGAAACCGCGAGCTTCAAAAAATTGAGTTTGCCTATTGGCAACTGATTCCTCATGCATGTTAAAAAACCTCAAACAAAATAAACAGGACAATTTGTTGATCTTCCTATTAAAACTGTAAAAAAAAACACGGGAGCCACATCAAGATTCAAATCTCGAACACATCTTCTAAGCTATACAGGATGATATTAAACCACAAGACCAATATCTCCTCTACAGGATGACACAATAACTAATAAACGATTCTTTATATTGACTTAAGATCCCGTCTCGATCGCATCATGGGTAAATATTTCGCATTCCTCAAATTGCTAATTCCAGAGAAAGAACTAGGAGTTTTAATCAGACAAATTTTGGAAGAATTCAATTTCTAGATTCAAACCTTTCACTACATAGCGTATACCGTAACAATTATATTTGGATGGAAAATTCTTCAATTAAAATAACTACATATGATTGACCGCAACAAAGAATTTCGGTCCACACACTGGCAGAAATACGCGGCTATATAAAATTCAAACAAAACAAGTTAAATACTCCAAATTTAAGAATCAAAAGTTCACTCGGTTCACAAAAATCCCTTTGGGTTATATATTTTGTATGTTTTGAAACTATTAGCTCCCATTTTATTCTACAACGCATTAGGACCACATGTAACTATTGTCCTATCTGATCCATTGTCTTTTAAACAAATTGGGTGTTATACTTAGATTAAATTGTTTCCTCCTTGTTCTGCCATTTAGTGATAGATGGACTGAACTAAACCATGAAGGCTGTCACATGAAGCTTTTGCATCTCCAAGTAACATCGATGTATTGGGTCTATAAAACACCGGGTTGTCGACGTCAGCATAGCCAGTGCCAAGAGTTCGCTTCATAACAATCACCTGAAATACGACAATACCGTAAATAAACTTCTAACTATATCGCAGAGTCTTTACACTTCTTCGCATGGAATAAATACTTCAAAAGAAAAAAATACAAAAGGTGGTCGTAAATCGGAAATCTGTTCGAGGAAGACCACTTTATAAGAAACACACCTGTCAGTGATCGTCGACAGGAGAAAGTTTCTTTGTATAACCATACCATTTCATTAAGTCATATTGTAACAAGAGGGTAAGGCAGTTTAGGATTGGTAGGATAGAGTTTATAAATAGGTTTTTGGAAATTAAATCACAATTCATATCTCACATAATACCTCATATAGCCACTTCTCACATATAAACAGAAGCAGCGCACTCAAGGGCTCCTCAAGTAGGTCAACACATACTAATGCTGCATTGTTGGGTCACTGACTGCTCTTATTCCAGAACAGAACAACAACATTTAGCGTATTCTCAGAAAAGCTCCCAGCTATTCATTCGGTGCACACTGCACTCCAAAGTAGAAAATTCGAAGCACTACACCTTTCATAATTAACTGAAAGATACCAGACAGACACTATTGTTGTTTATTTATGTTCTTATCAAGAAACTGTCCAAAACGGATGTATCCTTGCAAATACTTAATGATCATCACCCTCGGTAATATTCTTCCCAAACAAACCTATGGTTCTGTGTCGAATAATATTTTGCCAAGTGTTATCAACATACAAAAGGTAAAGCATACTTGTCCTCAGTTACTTATCCCCCATTATTTTCATTTCTTCACCATGGCATAAACCAGACAACCGTGTCAAGTCTTGTCTTTGCGTCCCTAACAAATCTCTCACCCGACAGAGTGAACAACAACAACGCAACAGCATCATGATCAACTGCTTGACAGTAGCTTTTTAACCTATTTGCTGGCTAAGGTTCCATTTTGTGATCGTTGACGAACCGGTCACTAACCTACGTCACCTTGGCACTTACATGCATGATGTCGAGATGTCACAAACCTCTTTCTTTATCCAAGGGCTCATCTGCACCTCACGACTATCCATGCGATAGTTCGCCCAGATGCGCACGACTCACTCACATGCAAGAGTCTTAAGGACTTATTAGAAAGCTGAAGACGAGACGGAGGCAGTCATTGTGCACTTATGGGATATTCGCATATGACAGATCGTCAAATTGTACGCAGCAATTGTATTGTTCAGGTGAGACAGTTGGAAAAATCCTGAACGTTTTTGGTGGCAGCGTTCGAGTATTGTTAAGTCTTACGGCTTATAAGACTATTAATGTTTGTCTAGCGTCAAATCAACAACCAGAACTGGTTACATAATGCTTACGAGTCAAACTGGGTTATTGGATTTTTCGGTTCCGACAGTCAGTTTCTTTCAACCATGCAACCTTTAGGCCTACTTCGGATCCCATATTTTTCATAAAGCTCCATTAATTTTGATCATGATGCAACTAAACTTCCTTTTTATGACGTTACGGTCGATTCTTTGGTCTAAAATGAGGTATGCAATGGTAGTTCCGTAGTTGCCTAGTTCGTATTGCTTGTTGACAATGAAAAGTCCAAAATGAGGGGAAAGTTTAAGACATTGGAACAAGTTTTTCAATTTGTTCAAGAGTGACTAAGTTGACATCGTGTGTCAACCAACGAAAATCTGTACTTTTTTTAATGCATGTCAATAGCAGATGCATTTCCAGCTATGGGAGAAGGTCTTTCAATTTATAACAATCGCGGAGCAGCATGTCCCCCGACCAACCAATGTTGACTCGTACTCATGCAATCGACTTAGGCTTTGTGTTAATGAACGAATGGGATAATTTCTGTCCAGTAAACCCATCTGGGGATATCGCTTTTTTAAGTAGTTCGTTCTTCTTAAGTTTCTTGCGATACATTTGTTTTGTCTTTGGCCTCTTTCGCGTCTTCTTTTTACATGCGTTCCTACTTTGTCTTATTTCCCACCTCGTGGCTTTTATCCTTTTATAATATATGAACAGCTATCCCTCTCTTTATATCATCATTAGCTCAATTTTCTGTGTCCTCAGGAGGTTGATAAATGATGTTGTCGACCCAATTGATGTATTCATGTGCTTTGACATTTCGTCATTCCTCGAATCTGCCGGGGAATTTGAGAACTTCTTGCTAAACTTCACCAACGATAAAATGTAAAGGTTATATACCGAGATGGAGGGTGGTAACTCGTTGAGACTCCGAGGTTCGAAGGATCATTCTAAGTACGTTGTCATCAGGTGTAAAACGACTTACATCACGATATACGTATGAGGAAAATATTCCGAGTTATATGAAGACAAGGATGCCTGTCGTGATATAGAAGTAAGTTACATTCCTTTCGCTAGCCCAAGGCGTTTAAGAGATGTATTAATCTTCCGGGTTGAGCTCTCAGGTAGATATATCGTTTAAACACAGAGCTCAAGGTATATAATCTTACGTAAATAGTTATATGGAGTTAAATCGATCGAAATATGAATCATGTATGCGTCTTCATTGTGTTTCGCGCAATTTTCGACCAGATATTCCTTGATACCCATTCACACCAACATGTAGTTTTCTTTCTCAAGAAAACATGACATGATTAGCCTTCGGAGTAGGCACCTTGTCGAATAAAAATTCATTAACTTGTGACGCACAAGCAAGCAAATATAATTTGAGAAAGATAAGTTTATACTTAATGTTGAACACAAAGTTGGTTCATGTGAGAGCTTGGTAAATATCAGACGACTATTGGACGTTCGTCAAGCTCGTTATCTCAGAAAAACGATTTCTGAGCTCGAGACGGGAATCGAACCCGCCACCTTCTGATGACCGGTGGGGCGCTCTAACCACTGAGCTACCACGACTCAGATGGTGAGCTAGGGTGCAGGTTTGTCATATGTACTGCCTAAGCGGAAGTGAACGAACGTTCAGTGATCGTCCAAAGATAAGTTTGTCAACTGAAACCTGTACTCATGTATTGGTGAGTCTATCGTTAAACGCACTACTACAACTTCCAGCAGTTTAAGTAAAAAACGTTCAGAAAAGTAGACAAATACTTTGAGAAACTAATAAAATGAGAATAAATCATCATTTCTGAACTTTTTTCAACGAAATGTTAATCCTGATATTGAGCAAGGTTTGTTGTCAATCCGACATACCTTCCAATAAAGTGAAGTAACGGGATTATTACGGGTTAGTACAGTTTTTGGGGTTTTTTTGTCATATAAATCACTTCCTGTGATGATTTTTGAGATCGGAAAGTAGGAAAAACTTTTCCCGGATTTCTGGTGAAATATCTCGTCTGATTTAGTTTGAAAATTTTCGAATGGCAAGATTCAAGAGCACTTTAAATGCAGTACTATAAATGAGGTTAAGCAAAGGACCAGTTCGTTACCATTATGTTCGTCATTAATATACACGGATCCTACCAATAATGGCCCTTCCTCTTAAACTTTACCGCGACCTAAATGATCTTGAGAAGCTACCGTGTAAATTTAATAACCAGGGCCCTGTTGTTAAAAAGGCAATTAACTTAACACAGGATTGGTGATAACTTTGTGGATGAAATACTGATAAAACAGGAAAGGATTTTTAAAGTTTTCTGTTCACATATCATAAAGATATAGAAAGGTTTTATCCTCAGAAGTTTTAACTGAAGTTAACAAACAGAACATGTTCAACCAAAAGGCCAATTTGAATTTAACCCAGGATTAGCGGCAATCGATCTATTGAGTAACCGGGCCCAGGTGTTTGATTGCGCGCCTGAATGAATACGCTTCCAGTACTAATGTGTGTGTCGACTAATATTCATTTCAAGTTCTCTTTTGTTCAAGTTCTCTACGGCTGTTCGTATATCACTGCGAAGAAACGTGGCGCACAAAAATTGCAGGCCGAAAAACCTGAGAGGAAACACATGCGACGAAATACTCTTGAAATGTAGCATGCGATTACTTGATTTCCTTGATGACCACGCAAATGGAACAAACAAGTTCAAGTTATCGTTGATCGAATGCGGCTGGCATGACCAGCTGTTCGACAAGGGTAAGGTAAATTCATTTAAAAGAAAAACATTACTAATTTCTGAATTTCATGGCAAACACAGGAGCAAATAATGCTTGTGACAGTAAATTTGGACAGGGCTTTGACTAATTTACGCTTCCTTTACACCACAAACAAATTGAAGTAATTATTTCCCACAAAATGTATATAAATATTCATCTCTACAGATCGAGTTACAGCTAAACACGTCTTGATTTGACTTTCGTTTCGAGTTTGCAGGTGTTGAAGATTTGAAGGAGGACGTCGAGAACACTATCATTTGTTTGCGTAGCATTTTTATGTGTCTTATATTGCGAGTTTAATATTCGGTTTTTCAAGGTTTACAAACGATCAAAATAAATTATTATTTATAAAGTGTTTCTTGAACGAAATTACCGCTTGCAACCTTTACCTCGGAGAGCGCGAAGCATTCATGATTTGAGACAGTTCAGGGGTAATAGTATAACTCACCATGACGCTAGCAATAACTATTTCATCTGCTACCGTCGAGACAGTTCGAGGTATATTGTAAGGGCACTTAGTAGATCGAAGTCGAGATATGGTAGTGGGCACGTTGAGCTAGCGGGGTTGGCGACGATGATGATGCCGCACAACATCGGCAAATATAGATAATTTAATTCGGACTACATGACTTGTCGAGACTGCAGTTAGCAGTACTCATGCCAACTACGAACCACTACAACTAGTAACCTTCGCTCTCCCATCTGAGTCCATGTAGCTCAATTGTTACAGCATCTAACCGGCGATCAGAAGGTTACGGATTCTGTTCACATAAGGAGCTCAGATAATTTTTCTAAGTTAACAAGCTTGAGGAGCACGCATAATTTTGAAGCAAAATCCAGGTTGGCACAACAACCAAGTTCGTGGTTGTAGCACACTGCTGTTCATGTTTGTTACTTCGTCATGCACCAACATGTCGTATCATGTATGAACAACGTTGTTTACTTAACATGTTTGTTTTACGCTGGTCAACCAGGCATGAGTAATGTTGTTATTTTGACAACATCGTTCATGCCTGTTCAATACGTGTTATTAGTGGGAAGCACGCTAGGATTTTTAGCACTTTCACGGGAAACCACGCCAAAACGAACGATGGAGGATTGAAGAGATGCTGTTGTTGCCACTTACTCAATTCAACGAACAAAAATAGTATTGATTACAGACCCGAAAATGTGCTAGCGGAACAACCATGTTATTGCTTGTAATTCTATCACCCTGAAACAATCAAATCATCCATGATACATATAGTTACAACAACGTTGTTCAAGTCTGTTCGTTTATTAAGCCATGAATAGCCTGTTTGAACATCCAAAAACAAGCCTGTCCGAACAACCATGTTCAAGCTTGCCAGCTCAACCTTGATCAAGCCTGTTAACAAGCTAAAACGCTGTACGTTTTTACGTGTGTATCATCCGTCGTTTGGCCAAGGCTTAAGTGCTGAAGCTCTGCCGAGAACGTTAAATGATCTGGTTCACGTCTTAAGCAGACCTACAACGACGTCAAAATACTCTTACAATTATATGTTTCTCCATATTCATCTTAAGCCAAGGCTAAACATTACAAAACTGTCGTACAACACCAGGGAATGAACAATCTTATAACAAATGCAAAATCCAGTTCAACCTTACACCAAGATGAATATTATCGTATTGTTTGCTGAGTGGCAGGCAAAAAATTGCATTTATTATTACATTGTTCACTGCCTGGTGTTGTACAACAACATTGGAACGTTTAGCCACGGCTTCATTAAATGAGGATACGACGTCGGTGACTTTTCCTTCATGTTCGCTAAAAACCCCGAGTCAGATACACAAAGCTATTTCACTCAGGGCTTTAAGCGAAATTAATTTGAGCGATTCGCATCTTTAACAGCGCTTTTCAATCTTCAATAACGTCAATCGAAGTTTAACAGTGCTAAAAGGAAATTTATTTACAACAAGTAATTGAATATTCCGTTAAATTGAAGTTTAATAACGCCAATGTAAAGAAATAAACATTTATGGCATTTCATTAGCGTCAATCAAAATTCAATAAGAAAAATCGGGAAATCAACAAAAAATAAATTAAAAAGTTAATTAGCGATAACGTTGAGCGATTGAGCCCCAAAGTATCCGCCATTCTAAGAAAGTGTTGTTCTGGCTCTTCAAAAAACAGTATTATCCCTTTCCCAGCAGTACCTCTCCCCTTGACGAGTAAAATCGTCTGGCGTTAGCCAGAGTAAAATCATCTGGCGTTAGCCAGAGTAAAATCATCTGGCGTTAGCCAGAGTAAAATCATC
>JBAHVQ010000496.1:346819-372684 GCA_036872915.1 Nanipora kamurai | reverse complement strand
ACATTGAAATCGGAAATAAGAAGACGCCAATAAGTTTCAAGCTTGACACGGGAGCCCAAGTGAACGTCATTCCTTTAACCTCTCAAGGTAGCAGGGAAATGTACTTTAGCCTGCTCACACAGGGGAACACAGGGACGCCATCAATTCTGTCCACACAAGCACCCCCAGTACTGGGATTACCCTCATGTTTATCACTAAATCTTATCCAGCTAATATGCTCTGTAGAAGAAAAGGAAGAAATTGACACTATCACCCAAAATCCAGGAGGCATATTAACTGAGTACAAAGATGTATTCGAAGGGTTAGGATCGTTCCCGGGAACGCACAAAATCCAACTCAAGCCTGACGTCGAACCTGTCATTCACCCTCCCCGCAAAATCCCAATAGCTCTTCGGGACAAGCTGGAAAAGGAATTAAAGAGAATGGAAGCCCTACAAGTCATAGTACAAGTCACGGAAGCCACAGACTGGGTCAACTCAATTGCAACACCGGAAAAGCAACGCACAGGTGCCTTGCGAGTGTGTTTAGATCCAAGAGATTTGAACTGTGCGGTTCAGCGCGAACATTATCTTCTCCCGACATTGGAGGAACTGATCGTAATGTTGTCCGGTGCAAAGTATTTTAGTGTCCTAGAAGCCACGTCCGGTTATTGGCAGATAAAACTCGATGAGGAAAGCTCTCTCCTAACCACTTTCAACACGCCATTTCGGCGTTATCGCTTTACCAGAATGCCATTCGGCATACATCCGGCACAGGAGGTGTTCCAGAGGACCATGGACATGGCATTTGAAGGCATTGATGGGTGCAGATCCATCATTGATGACATGCTCGTTTGGGGATCATCTAACGAAGACCACGACAACAAGAGGGGTTGGGATCAAGTGGAACGCTGAGAAATGTGTTTTTGGAGCAACCCAAGTGAGTTACTTTGGTCATATCTGTCTGACAAAGGAGTACAGCCAGACCCCAAGAAAATTGCTGCCATCCAAGAGATGGAGCCACCAAGGAACAGACAAGAACTCGAGACCCTACTCGGGATGGTCAACTATCTGACCAAATTCACACCAAACCTGGCACAGACCACTGCACCCATGAGAAATCTGCTAAGGAAAGACTCCGAGTTTGTATGGGATTGTGCACAACATACTGCCTTCAGTCACATGAAGCAGTTGATTACATCCGCTGGAACTCTAGCATACTACGATGTAAATAAGGAGGTCACACTAGAAGTGGACGCATCCAAGCACGGTCTGGGTGCTGTGCTCCTATGCATCAAAGTCCTTTAGTCCCACAGAACAAGACTATGCTCATATAGAAAATGAGATGTATGCCATAGTATTCGGCAATGAGCGCGTCCATCGATACATTTATGGCAGACATGTTGACGTAATTACAGATCACAAGTCCCTAGTGGCCATTCTGAGAAAACCCCTTTCTGCAGCCCCAGCCCGTTTGCAACGAATGATGCTACGCCTTCAGAAATATGATTTAACTGTTCGACACAAGCCGGGGAAAGAAATCCCGGTAGCTGACACGTTGTCGCGTCTGCACCTTAGAGAAACAGATGACACACATGAGGCTTTCGATGCTTCTAGTTGTGGCGAACCTACCAGTCTCCGACCAAAAGATGTCAGACCTACAAGATAATACGGCATCTGACCCTGACATGCAACGGGTAATTGCAATCATCAAAGAGGGGTGGCCAGACGATAGAAGCAGTTGCCCACCGTCAGTAAAGCCCTTCTGGGACTACAGGGATGAGCTCACAGTGATGGAAGGCCTAGTGTTCAGAGGGGAAAGAATAGTCATTCCCTCAGCGCTCAGAAAAGACATGTTGAAGCGAATCCACACGGGACATATGGGCATGGTGAAGTCAAAAAATCGAGCAAATCTTCTTAAAAACGACCCCTAAAACACTTCCATTGCTACTCGTTACCAGCATCCCCGTCGTTTTGTTGGTTAAGGTTACTAACCTTCGCACCTTCGTTCAAAAACCGTCGAAGGTTCTAAGCTTAAGTTGAAAACATCTTTCACCTGCTCCACGTATTTCTATTGTTGTAAAACAATGAATTAATATCCGTAGCCTTTCCGGCCCTTTTTGAAAATCTTGAAAGTTTTGAAATATAACTTTCCGTACAGAACCAGTTTGTATACGATGGTCTTTAGTTGAGCATATGTTCAGATAGTAAACGTCCTTGCTGTATCCTTTTCTACTTTAACCGGTTCCAATCAATGAATGAGTATTTCTTCTTCGAAGCTACAATATCTAAAGTGGAATTCACAGTTCTTTTTCTAGTGAGACACGTGATCCTTGCTTCTTATAACGCAAAATTATTAAAACATGTGTGGCAACATTTCTGATTGGGTGTGCTCCGAACCTTAAAACAGCTAAAAAATCTTCGGAGATTAAAAAGCCTTTTAAGGGTTTGAAGCTTTTCCCCACTACAGAGCGTACATCACGGGGAATGTGAGTAATGTGAATCAAAAAATTATTGTAGTTCTGGTTTGGAAGTCTTAAGAGACATTTTGCAGTTTTGTATTTTGTAGCTTTGGTAACGTCAGTACAATGAGTACAGTTTTTTCTTTGTATTTTAATTTATTTCGTGGTGTTTTCGCAACAAATATCTTACCAAGCAAGACATTTAACTGTCCAGGCATACGACCAGCCACAGGATGTATACCAAAACGGACGTTCTTTCCATTTTTTCGTAAAGTATCCACCATATCAGCGATCGCGTACTGCGCTTTAGCCACTGCCAGTCCATACCCAGGTACAATGATTATGTTCTTTGCATCTCGTATGAGCTCAGACGTACTGTCAGCATTGATTTCAGTGTGAGTTCCTTCAATTTTCATCTTTTCTCCGGTACCTAAAAGTTAAAAAATCACCCACATTATATAGATTTAAAAGGTCAAAATGCAATCACAAAACACTCCCTTTTTCTTGGCAAGGGTTAATATGCTTTAAAATGAATGCGGAAAAAGCTTCTGATGATCAATATCACTGATTTCTTAAATGGTTTCTCTGTAAATATTATCAAAACCAGAAAAACAGAAACGTTCACAACTCAAAGGCAACCACCCGCCCGTCTTCCTCCCCCAAAAGAAAATCTCAATCTGAGTTTTTTGGGCCATAGTAAGTGAACGCCGAGGAGGTCATTGTAGGAAAGGTTAAAGCAGAAAACACTAAAGCTCGAGTTTGCAAATTCTTATTGTTACTAATCACTATTATTAATCTATTTCTTTCATCACGGAGCTATATCACCTTTAAAGTATTATATAGTTTGAAAATCATGTAGTTGGAAAATCATTTCTGGAAACTGCTAGGTTAACCGCCAAGATACGACAAATTAGTAGTCGACAAAGTAAACAGTCCACAAAATAGACAAAATTGTTGAAAACACGTTCAACACAGATGAGGTAGCTACGAAAGACCTCCTGTAGGTTCTCCTACAAAAACCAACAAAGATGTAGACCTTGATAAGTTCTTATAAAACCACCACTTGACGCAGAAGCGTCGTTGGCGAGTGGGGCCTGGGGATTCGATCCCCAAGCGAGCAAAACTGTTGCGAAACCGAATGATCAACTCGGTTCCCGGATGCTGTTGTACCTGAATTCTACAAGTCTTGTTGCTTCACAGTAAAAGACTTGTGTTCATATAATAAGGTGTTTTAAGTCATAATGCGGTTGATAAATTCTATCCTTGGAAGATACAATACTGAAGCAGGTTGACGAATTCGAAAATCTTGGCTTCTCCATTGTTATACGAAATGGATATGGAAGTGAGTGCCAATGTCAAATGAACACCATCTGCCATTCAGATGTACAATTGAGATAAATAACTCGATCAGCTACGAAAGTGTTCTTTACGAAATTGAAAGCCGGACAAAAGACGTTTGAGACAAGCCTAAGCATTTGAATTCTTAACTTTACGCGAGCTCTGGCTCCGGACTCAATCCTGAGTGAGTTGCCATA
Source organism: Nanipora kamurai (assembly GCA_036872915.1). NCBI lineage: Eukaryota > Metazoa > Cnidaria > Anthozoa > Scleralcyonacea > Helioporidae > Nanipora > Nanipora kamurai. Next base: position 368,709 of record JBAHVQ010000496.1, on the reverse strand, counting down.
CTGCTCAGGAAAGCTAAAATTTTCTAAGAAGACTTTCGATGAATTCATAAACGTTTTGTGATGAGAAATTTTAGTTCAACCGTTATGATACGAATATTTAATTAATATCTTGTGTGATGTTTCTGCCGTAATTTGAGCAACCTATACAGAAAGTCAAGCAATTTTAAATTTCGACAACGATTGCCGAAAGTGTCAGATTGATAATGTTGGATACATGTGACTCAGAGTGACGAACCATACAGGGTAAGTAGAAAAAACTCTACTTCGCCCGGCTAGGATTCGAACCTGGTTTACTAGTCAGACGCTCTGCCATCTGTGCTACAGGTCAAGTTGGGAGCTGGTTGTGAAATGATGTTACTTGGGTTTTTGATATTTCGAAACTGACTCAGTTCTTCAATATCGGGACATTGAAGTCTTATCTTGATTTAGAATAGCTGATGTAGGAGAATGATCTCGGGTAGAGAATAATGTTAGATACATGTCACTCCGAGTGACAAACCATACCAGATAAGTAGAGAAAACCTACTTGGCCCGGCTGGGATTCGAACCCGCGATCTTCGGTTTACTAGTCCGACGCTCTACCAACTCAGCTGCAGGTTTTAATATATCAAAAACCCAAGTAACATCATTTCGCAACCAGCTCCCAACTTGACCTTTAGCTCAGTTGGTGGTTCGAATCCCAGCCGGGCCAACTAGAGTTTTTTCTAATTATCCGGTATGGTTTGTCACTCGGAGTGACATGTATCCAACATTATTATTCTCTACCCGAGATCATTCTCCTACGTCAATTATTCTACATCAAGATAAGACTTAAATATCCCGAGATTGAAGAAACTAGTCTGTTTCGAAATATCAAAAACCAAAGTAACATCATTTCACGACCAGTTCCCAACTTGATGGCAGCTCAGATGGTAGAGCGTCAGAATAGTAAAACGAAGGTCGCGGGTTCGAATCCCAGCCGGGCCAAGTAGAGTTTTCTCTACTTGTCCGGTATGGTTCGTCACTCGGAGTGACATATATCTAACATTATTATTCTCTACCCGAGTTCATTCTCCTGTACCAGATTAACATTTCATTGCACTTTCAAGCGCTACCGCGTGACTGCAGCAATGGCCGGTTCTCCTTCGTTTGTATTCATCTACTGAATACAAACACCAGAATGCTTTTCGAAATTTTGTTTGTGATGTTAATCTAAGCAGTTGTATTCCCGTTATGTTTGGAAATTAAAAATAGGCATGAAAAAGAAAATACCGCGAAGTATTCGGGTAGTTGTATTCAGCTAACGTACTAACGGGAACCGGCTATTGCCTCATTTCATTTCGCGCGGAGAACTGGAACTAACGGATAATTGCGGATGCAAGTACAAAAATATGCTGGGTAAACTAAAACATAGCATTGGTCTAGTGAAACAATATTCAGTAAGGATAATTAGAAAAGTGATGGAAAGTATTTGGTGGGTCAAGACCAATGTCACGCCTCAGTTAACGCCACATAATTTTGTATTTCCGTCCGAAGTTATCAGTTCGTACCAGTCCTCCGCGCAACATGAAATCAGGCAATAGATCCATTCACGTAAATGGACTTAAAACGAATCTAGAATGGATTTGCACTGGATTTGGCTGAACGGGTTGTATTCGCGTAACCAGTTCGGACTTTTTAAAAACAGTTTTTTGCGCGTCAAATTACATTGCAGTTTCTATAAATCCTAAATCCTCCTACGTTGGTTGTATGCTGTCCAATGATACTTCGGATGACCATCTCACCATGGTAACCTGCCCATTTTGAGTCCAAAGCCACTCCAACTCCATTCACAATTGATCGCGTTCAACTTTAAATCCTCACTCACATCACCACAAAAGAATGGACTCAAATCCAGACAGACTGCATCCACACGGACAAAGTATGTCAGTGACTGCTTATGCAAGCACTCCTTAAAGAGTTTGAGCTGTTGGGTTGCACTCTCAAATATATACAAATGACAACAATCGTACGAAGGATTAGGGTCATATACCGAATATCTTACGTTAGCCCGACCTAAACCCGATATGAAGTGGCTAAAGGGTTCATTTTATATGTTGCCTACAGTGACAAAAAGACGAAACGTGTTTAGTTAATTAACCTACCCAACGTCATTCATTACGTCATCGATTATCAGTTACTTCATCGAAACAACGTCTCAACAGTTCTGGCAATCCATCGCCTGCACCTGAACACCCATGCTAACGAGGTTAGGATCCCGCGCGTTACGTGCGTTTGGTTACAATAGTAACGATGAAATGACGTTTGAGAATGAGCAGACGGAAATGGAAACAGAACTAGATGACTCCAAGTTGACTGATGGAGGCTGGGTTTTTATCAGACAAAAACGGCCTCGTAGAAGTTGTACAAAACAAAACTTTAAAAGCCAAACAGATGAGTGGATGACCGTGACGAGGTCTTCCAGACACCTTGACACCAAGGTGACACCACGGTCAAGAAGTAAGCTCAAGATGGATTATGATACAATGAACGATATTGATGACGTCGTGGTGGATAAAATCCTACCTGAGAAACCTAATAAAACTAAAAGGTCGATACCGACAGAAAAACTACAAGACGGACCCCTCTTTCGGGAAGGCCAGAGTGAAACTTTTTGTCCTGTTGATACAGTATTAACGAGGAACCAAAGGCGTCTGATGATGGCTGCTCAAGAGAGCAAGGCAATCCTTGATCGTAGTACGAAAACGAAGCAACTACAAAACGCCTCTCACCAAACGGCAAAGGTTAGTCGTAAGCAAATGGGACACCAAAATAGAATGGTCACACAATCCCAAAACAAAAAGCGTGGAAGAAAACGGCACATGATGGCAAACAAGTACAGTGGAAAAGGTGGAAGACGTTGTGGTTGACCATCAGAGTTGTCGTCGAAGAAATGATCCAGGCAAACTGAAATGTTCCGGGTAGTTTTTGTTTCTGCAAGAAACTGGCCATGAATATTTTCGTATGAAGCATTACGCGTGCGCACAATAATTAACGGTAATGGAAGAGCAGTTTATCAAGTCATTTCTGTCAGAAATAGCTTTTTACGCACACGTCTAAATGCGCATTAATATAAAATAACAAAAACGTGTTTTTAATTTTTGCGAGAACGGAGTTACCTAAAGACACTGCATTTGCAACGGAGTTACCTAAGGACACTGCTACACAAAGCGAAAACTACAAATGCTTATATCTATAAAAACAGAAACTGATTGACAGCATGTTCATTCCATATATACAGAAAGTGATTATCACCACACTCAACCGAACTTGTTTTAAACCTCCGTAATGAAACTACAGTAGAACCTGAGTTTTACCCTTACGTTTTACGACCACCTGCCGGTTACGACCACTTTTTCTGGCACGAACGATTTGTAGTTAAAATGTACCTGGAATGAGCGACCACCTGGCAAACGCGACCAGCGACCCCTTTTTAGCATCCCAAAGACAACATTTACCTGTTATGAGCGACCATCTCAATTTAAAACCGTCACAATTTCCGCAAGTTGCATGGAATGAGAGCTTGTTTTTCAAAGTATATACGCAATTTAAAAGCGCATGAAAACATGTTTTGGAAACATTTTGCTATGCTTTCTTGCTTTTTACGTTCTGTATGTCGCTGGAAACGTGGCTGCACGTTAGTGTTTATCCGTTGGTGTTTCGTTCAGAAGTATCTGTCGAAACTGTTGCTTCATTTCAGCGGAAAACATTTCGAAATTTATTTCACGTTTTTTTGAAGGCTTTTGTTTTATATTAAGAAACATTTAATTGCTTTTTAGTATAACAAAGCGGGCTTTTATTTGAGTAGTGCTTACTGGATTTAACCGTAAACGTTGCAACCTCTTCCAATATGGCTCCCATGACGTCACATCCGTAACTGCCTTTACGACCACCTATCCTTTACGACCACATTTGGCTGGCAACAAGAGTGGTCGCAAAACTCAGGTTCTACTTTAAAAAAACGAGAGTCACAAGGCAGTTTTAATCATTTACAAGTAAGATCAAAATGGCAGCTAAAAACTCAAACAAATTTATCAAATAGCTTATGTAGAAGAATGAACTGGGATGGAGAATGATAATGTTGGATGTCACTCCGAGTGACAAACCATACCGGTCAAGTAAACAAAACTCTACTTGGCCCGGCAGGGATTCGAACCCGTGATCTTCGGTTTACTAGTCCGACGCTCTACCAACTGAACTACAGGTCAAGTTTGTCACTCGGAGTGACATCCAACATTATTATTCTCCACCCGAGTTCATTCTTGTACATAAGCTATCTAAAATCAGATAGGATTTAAATGTCCCGATATTGAGGAAACTAGTGTATGTTTCGAAATATCAAGAACCCAAGTACCATCATTCCGCGACCAGCTCCCAACTTGACCTGTGGCTCAGGTGGTAGAGAGTCGGACTAGTAAACCGAAGGTCGCGGGTTCGAAGCCCTGCCGAGTCAAGAAGATTTTTCTCTACTTGTTCGGTATGATTCGTCACTCGGAGTGACATCCAACATTATTAAAATTAGCAAAATAAAACAATTTAATTTGACATGTTTTGTCGGTGCGAACGTGGTGCTAGGAAGAACAAATAAACGTGATTATTATTCGATTTATTTTTCCCGCCTCTTTGATTGATTATAAGACCACTCTGTCACCTGTAAATAATTGCCTACAAATAATTGTTTGCTCGTGCCTATTGACTGGGCAACGTTGTTGCATTGCAAATAATATTCTCCTCGTGTGCGTTAAGCCTAATTTCCACCAGGAGGAATTTTCCGCCCGCACTGCTGTTGCCTTTTGTCTGATTCGCTGTCGGGAGCCCAAGAGTTTACGAGAGCCAATGGGAAACAAGAAAAAAGCAATGCGCGTGAAAATTAGGCTTTAAGTCTAGTTTCCACTAGGCAAAATTTTCGTCGTACACTTTTTTATTCTTTCTTATTGGCTCCTGGAAACCTAAGAATTCCCGAGAGCCAACGAAGAACAAGAAAAAGGCAGTATGTGCGAAAAATTTCGCCTACTAGAAACTAGGTTTTACACTCTACTTGGGTAAACACTGTTCGTTCAGTGAAACTGTTCGGGCAAGCTATCAAAAATAAAACACTTACTGAGATACCAAGCAACTCTGCTTTTAGCATTGGCAAACAATTGATCTGCTCATAACTCATAAATCACGATATTTTGTTCGTCCAATAACTGTTAATTTTTCATTCAACTTAGAATGTACGTTGGAAAGAGACTTAATATGTAAATTAACTTTTTCGTAGCAAGTTACGAAACACCAAATGGGCCTTCGGGACTCAGTGTCTAGAACAGTGAACTAAAAGTCGAGTCTTCAAATCCCTGTCTGTGTACTTGATTTGCTAGACCGACGATGTGACTGCAAAAGTTAGAGCAGCCCATTGTATCATTAGCTTTATGATTGGTTCCTTCCTTGCAACATCTCTTCCTTTGACAAGTAAAATAATCTGGCGTTAGCCAGAGTAAAATAATAAAGTCCCCATGGCAGGGAAGACGTTAACATCACTCCTCCTAATATGGGTAACGGACGCCACAAATCCTCGAGTGGTTGCACAATAAAAATCCTTATTCGCAACTATGTCGGTTTTCTGTGTTCTAGAGCGGGATGTATATCACTAATATCCCCGAATTTGAATAGAAAATTAAAACTATGTGCTGCAATCAGTCTAAGGATTTAAGAAGATTAGATCATGAAACAGACTTAGTAAAACAAATACAAACGTTAGCCAAGAAAGTGATGAGCAGAGGTTTCAAAATTATCGTTGCGAAGACTCTTTCTGCCGGCCAAGTTTGATGGAAATCCGATTAACAGATAAATTATCTTCAAACCATTAACTTTCCTCATTAGCAATGGCAACGAAACTCCTCTGACAACACGAATGTGAAATGAAATCTTGCCAATTCCGAGCCATTTTGCCACCGAAAAGCTTTAAATTTCATCTGCAAAAGCAGTCATCTTTGAATTCTTCTCGTTCGTGCTCTTTAGCTCCGACTCCCGTCTTTGGTGCATGATTTCTCACTTTATATTAGTTTAGGTTTCCTTTCGAATCGCCATTTCGCTTTCTAACAGATCAATTTCGATTTGGACGACTTGTCCACATTTGCATTATTCTGAATAAATTCGATATTCAACGTTCTTTAAACCATAGCTGAACTTTCTCCACAGCAGTTGAGCGTTTTTGAATAATTTTAAGACGGACTAAGTTGTAAAAGTTGACTCCGCCTTTTGTTAAAGTCACTTTTCCTTATTGACCTAAATTGTTAACGTCAAATGTGGGTAATCTCAATTGTCGGATAATAAGAAAGTTATTGAACCCTTATCTTCGTCTGTTAGCAGTTTTGTAAGCCTCGAGCTACTTTTTCGTCTTATAAAACACCCAATAGACCTCAGTGGGCTTACTAGCTTGTACCTATGAACAGTGACACTTTGTTTTAATTAACTAAGTCCAAAACTTGGTCGTGTAAGAAACTGCTTCCTGGATCGCAAACCATGGTAATTTAACGAGAAGTATAACATGGTTATCTATCCAGCAAGATATAAGTGAATTCCTTTTGTTTCTCGCTAAATGTGAAACGCCGTAAAATAACAAACCTGTAGAAAGTGTTCCATACCCTCCAAACAAGACGTTGCTCAGAGACCTATTCATCGCTTTACACATAATGTAAGAAAGAATTCCTCCAGAGAAGCCAACCAAAGCACCAACAATGGTCAGTAGGTCGTTTTGCAACATAAATCCTTCAGCACACAATGCCCAGCCACTGTAGCTGTTCAGGACCGTGATTACAACAGGCATATCTGCTCCACCGATCGAAGCCGTCATGTGAACGCCCATAAGAGAGGCAAGAGCACCGGTTGTACCTAAACAATTGAACAATTAACATTATTAATTTTCGTGATTTAAACATGCTCATGTTAAAATAGACAAAAAAATTAGCAACATTAACACTTTGTTCTAAGATAGAATTGAAATTGCGGCTAGGACGAAAGTAACTTGTTTCAATCGACAGTTGTAGACACAATGGTTTCGTAGCTATGCGCTAACTTCAGGCGTAATTAATTTACCGATCCATGGTTTATTTGCTCCAAATCAAGAACGATCGAAAAGTGGTTTGAGATTTGCAGTTATTGTGCAAAGAGAGGGAGTTACACCAGATTCGGACCAAGAATGAGGGTTGCAAGTGAAGATTCTTTCCTCTTTCAAGAAAAGTTATAGATACCCTCTCAAGTTTGAGCGTTCGTTCCAGTCCTTATTAAAGCATTGCCCATCTGCAGACGTGAAGATTTCTCGCGCCCCCACTGTAATTTGATTAAATAGAGAAAAAAGATACTTGTGGGGTTCTCACTTGATTAGATAACTTAACTGGAAAATTGCAGCTCTCCACAATATTAACTGCGCGAGCTTAATAATTATAATAGTATTTAATGAGGATAACATCATCACCGTATGATGCTTTTCATGAAAGTTCTACTTACAAAAAAACTACAATAGAAGATTACAAGAAAATGAGAATAAAATACAATCCATGATAATCAACTAAAATTTAAAAATCTTTTATTATCAAAACTTAAAATCCGTTACTATCAATTAAAATTTCTCCACCGGTCAGACCGAACATGTATAAAAAACGTATGCTTCGGAACCAACACTCTACAAAGCAAGTAATCAACCACACTTTCAATTAGACTTTTTTCGGACTTTTGGACCCAAAGAAGAATTTTGCAGCCTATTTACATTGCAGTATATAAACTCTAGCTTAAATAGACAAGTCAACTCTTTCCATCTCATATTATTCAATTGGAATTCGCATTGGAATTCGGATTGGAATTCGCATTGGAATTCGGTCTTTGAAACGAAAAAAAATTTGAATTCGGCAAACTGGTCGAACTGCTGATCGAAGGCTAGTGTGCGGGAACGCAGATGACAGTAATTTTAAAAGTTGTTAGTGAATGTGTAGTCCGTGGTTACCAGTAAATGGTAAGACAATCGTAAACTGCAACTTAGGTGCGGAGTTTGATAGCCGGATAGAAAATTTTGTTAGAAACGTTCGGAAACACTGATCAATGAACCGCTGAGAATAGCCAATATGAAGTAAGAAAGCCTTAAATTTTGACAGTTCTTCTTGAAAAATCAAATAGAATGAACTTATATTAAAAAGGCAAAATAAAAGAGTGTAGAGAATATTTTCTTATAATTAATAGGTAAAAACTTTCGAAATTAGTGAAGAGGCCAGTAAATGTTGTCTTCCGGTAAACGGAAGTGACAAAAGAGTTATTAGACCGACAGATTGTTATGTCAAAATAGGACAATGTTTTGTTAGTCTCAACTTCGCATGTAAAATTAATGTTAGGGTCTTGTGATTACATGTAAATCCGTCTCACTTTGATGATGTTACTCGTATAGTGACGAAACCTTAGTTTTTATTAAAGAATTTTTTTCCATTTTCTCGATGTCTCCGTATGCAATATGGCTTTAAGAATTATTGCTGGGCAATAATTTTTATCACCAGACTAGTACTGAACGCTGAACACAAATTTGGTTCATGTGGGAGCTTGGTATATATTTGACGATTAGTCAAGCTCATTATCTCAGAAAAACGATTTCTGAGCGCTAGACGGGAATCAAACCCGCAACATAATGATGATCGAAAATCTTTGTTCTTAACGTAAGATCTTTTTTTACCTTTTTTAACTTGTATATTTGTATAACTATTTATAGAGAACGTAACTATACTACAAAAAATTATATTTATAACATATATCTACAAAATACTTGTAAAATTTAGTCTTGTTTGGTATGTTCATGAGATTTTCAATAACGTCACTTGGTTGAAACAACATATGTATGTACTGGAAAATCATGTATATTTTTGAGATTATCTCGCAAAATCTCTTGAAACTCCGCACGGAACGGATCTTATAACGCCAAACAGTACAATACAAAAAAACACACTTACAATGGTAACATTGTTAATTGAAAGTCCCCTTTCCTTTGTTTCCTTTAGTAAAATAGCAAAGTATCCAACTTTGACTTTTATATCTCATATAAAATTTGGGTGAAATGCGAAAAAACTTAAAAAAAATTAAATTTAAAAAAATTACCAGAAACTGTTAGAAAACGAATGTATTATTTTTAAAAAGTAAAGGGATCTGGGAATCTCAGAACAGCGACATTATTATGACCTGTTTGTGTTTAGTTTGATAAACTGTAATAATGTGCAAAGTTTCAAGTGATTTCGTTGCCTACACTAATAGATATACTTGGTGTTCCAGTACGTCACAAGGCGGTGTCTTCAATGGGATGTCAAGGACTTCCTAACTCAAATATCAAACAAATCGAAATATCTTAAGAACAATGAGATGTATGGAGGTGGGGTAAAGACAGTCCTTTCTCACTTCAAACGTCCTTTGAAGTAAAGTTAATTTATTCTTCGAGTCACGTGCCATTTAAATAACCAATAACGAGCACCCTGTCCTCAGCTGGTTCAATAATTCTCTATGACGTACAAATTCAGTGGTACTGCTTCGTTATTTTCTGATATTGTCAAAGACATTTTTACATATAGTTAGAAAACTTACGTTAAAAATACGTACCTAGGGCGCTCATGCCTATCGTTGGGTCATTAGTTTTCATGTAATATCCCAGTGCACCAACATTTGCCAGAGCCATGCCAACATTGAGAGCGTTTTTGCCAGGTAAAGACAGAGGATTAGAATTGAGCAGACCTTGTAGTTTTCCGAACGCCGTAAGAGAGCCTGTGAATGTGATGCCACCAATAAATGTTCCCGCAAAGATAGCAGCTTTGTGCACTTGTCCTGATGGGTCCGTGGCAAATAAATCAAAATCTATTAAATACTTGGAATATGCTGTCAATACGGCAGCTAATCCTACAAAACTATGAAACAAAGCTACAAGTTGAGGGAGGTCTGTGACGGCAATACGCCGAGCAATGATTGCACCAACGGTTCCACCAATTCCGCACATGGCCGCCATTTGGCCAAGGACCTCGGGAGAGGGATTAAGTGATCCAATTGTAGCAGCCATACCAGTTGAGATACCAATAATTCCTAGAAGGGATTGAAAATAAAAGTTCTATGTGATTCTCTTTGTTGGGCAGTTTGTACTTGGCATCTTATACTTGCACGGATGGATTTAGTGTTTACTGACGACAGCTAAAGTTCGACAAGTTTAAGAGTTCAGATAATGGTTTCTGAGCCAATAGATGATGAAAATCTAATCTTTAACCTTCTGAGTATAAAATAAATACCGAGGACGGAGGCTTTAAGGCCGAAGGCCCCTAGGGATGCATCTGGCTTAAAGCCAATGTTCGAGGTATTTATCCGACTTAAAACACGATTGAAGGGGGTTTGTTTAGGGAATTGTTAAGTGACATGATTCGCTTGTGCTTTGAGATGAAAGAGAAAAACATTTTTTTAATTTGCATTTACGTTCATGAAAACATGCATGTCTAGTTGTTTCGACAACGTGCTGGAAGATGGGGCGACGAGGACAGTAACCGCGAAATGTGGGTAACACAACATAGGTTTTCGCAAGATGTTGTCCATTGTAGTTCAGGGACTTTACGTGTCAGCAAAGACAAAGTGCAAACGACAACAACCGAGATGGAGAAACAACCGAATGTTTTGATGAATGAAGAGGAATCTACTGGGTTGTCAGCTTAACGTATAATCGACTTCCACTTGCAAGAGCGAGTTCGAGGAAGAATGTCGAAAGCCACAGTCGACAATACTAAGTGGAGTTTTACAGTGTGCGAAAACGGGAGAAAAAAGTGAAACCCAGAGACAACGAACGAAAAGGATAAATTCATTCAAGTGCCCGAAGATATGTTGATAGTTACAAATGAAGAACTTAATTTTGGCTAGCGAAATTTGTCCTCGAGGTCCGAAGGAAAGAAAATGGTGTACCTTGCCGTGGAAATACACTCTACCAAACTGTGTGTGGGTTGCAATGCTATATGAAAGAAAATTGAAGACCAGAGTTGAACATCTTTGAGAATCCAGCATTTAAACTATTCAGAGATTCAGAGTTTAGATGCTGAAATGAAGAGGTTAATTTCCGTTGGCGTTGGAATAGAAGTTAAGCAAGCCCAACCGTTTACAAGAGATGAAGAAGAAGTTCTTTGGAAGAAAGGCCTTCTTGACCGGCACCATTCTCGGAGCTTGTCAGACATCATAGTTTTTCTTTTGGGGAAATTCTTCGCATTGAGAAGGGGGAAAGAACACCGGAGCTTAAAGTATAAGCAGTTCACTTTGATTAGTGGCGGGAATGGCCGGTAAGATAAGTTACGTTATAATTCGTTTGGAGAGAAAAACTGTAAGGGAAGCCTGAAAGGCCGGAAATATAGACCGAAGAAAATTGAACACCATGTAAATCCCAGTAATGCGTCTCGATGTGTGGTTCAGCTTTAAATAAATTTGATTTTCTTTTCGTCCGATAGAAAGTTTGGATGGACCATTTTGCCTCCGACCAAAAACGAAGCAGAGTGACGAAGCCGGGGCATTGTGGTACTTAAACGTGCCCGTTGGCCATAATACATTGGGGAACACCGTGAAGCGGCTATGAGAAGAGGCTGGTAATAAAGGAAACATAACGAGTCATTCGCTGAGAGCTACGACAGCAACAAGAGGAGCAGAAGTCGATATTTCAGATAAAATGCTGATGAAGCGAACAGGACATCGGTCGGTAACGTCGTTGCATAGCTATCAACGGCCTTCAGAGGAGCAGAAAGAGTTGGTATCGTATGTTCTAGCAAGAAAGGAAAAACTAGCAGGAAAAGAGTGATGAACCGAAGCCAAAACGTTTATACGCATCAAATGAAGAAGTATCCGCCAGTGCGCCTGGGTCAAGTGTTACATTCAGCAATTGTTCATTGCATATTGAGTAGAGAGCTCTCATTGCATAGAGAGCTTTGTTAATTATTAAGTTTGAGTCGAATTACTTCCCAATAACTAATCTGTTACTGAAAATGTATTGTTTAAGTTTTTGCTGTTCGAAAAAAACTGTTGTGTTCATGTTGCATTAATTATTTTGAGGTTGTGTTCCTTTTGAGGTTAACTGTGGTGCTGGCTTGTATATGTAATCGCGTGAAAGTGTAGGGATTGTATATACAATCCCGGGGACTTTATATAAAATCCCGGAGACCAATGTAAGTCAGCTAATCAGTACATTAACCCCTATTTCCCCTGGGAGATTTCAAAAGCCGCCGCCAGCTTTTCAAAATGCTCTTTTGTTCTTGATAGGTTTCTTCGAGGGATAAAACCCTTGAAAGAACACAGAAAACCAACTTAATCGTGTTTTAAGTGGTATAAAATTTGACGCGATAGATTGAGGTATAGTTTCAGACTCAAAGTTATCACATGGGAAAAACAAAAATATCAACCTCTACCCTCCCCCTGACAGCAACTAGATACGTTTCATATTTTCAGATTTGAAATGGTAAATGAAGTGGCTGCATGGGCAGTATGTTATAATACAAATAAATTTTAAGAATGGTTTACTTCAGAAATTTATAAAACAACAAGACGTTCTGTTGAGGGTTCACTTGGCGGGTCTTAGAAATGCATTGGGATCGCGAGTAGAAGGTAGGTTGAAGGGGTCGCCAACCTTGGATTAAAAACATTCAGTCGATATTATAAAACGAAACGGCCCCCATTTTTTTCAATATCCACTTATTTTAAAAGAACCAAAAATTTTTTAATTCCATAATTCTCACAGGACGACAGTGTGATTGTAGTAGAACGAATATTACGTTGAGATCGGCTCGTCAGTTTACAGTATACTTCAAAAATTTGCCGTATGATTGAGTGGGAGAGCTATACCGAACAACAAAAGCTCATTCACTCAAAACACTCTTTTAAAATTATGCAGTCATGATCCGTTGACGTTCGCTCACCGCACAGTCCGTTCATTTTAACGAATGAGCAGACTGAGCTTCAATAGAGGTCAACACGAAGGTGATGTTGCCATGGTTATTTATACTCCGGTTTGGGTTCTGTCCACCCGTTATACAAATTATAGTTCGCTACCTACTGATTTTCATTAAATTTTTGTTTAGGAAACGTCTATTTCACGAATCTTTATAGACCCAATCGTCGCTTCGGTCAAAGACTGACGGCAATGACGTAGAAGTTGCACGTAAGCAACAGTCACCACACATGAGAATAGGTCGTGGGACAATCCGACCCAATATCGATTTAAAACTTTAAGTCAAGGTCTTCCTCATTGAGCGTAAAAGTACACAAGAAATGATTACACAGTGCTAACCGCATGTAACAATATCATGATCAAATTCAAATGTCCAAAACTAAACTCGCAACATCGATTGTGTAAATGCCTCATAGTTTCACAAGCCTTGACTGAAAATATGTTCCAATTTTGCACACTTGTGACACAACAAAAAAACAAAAAAAAAAAAAAAACAAACAGTGGAAACGTAGAATCTAAGTACCACGGATAGCCCGAGTAATTGAAAAAGAGGAGAAAGCCCATTTTTAACTCGACGGTACCACCCGAGTGGCCCGCCGAGTAAAAACTGATTTTAAAGATATGCAGCTTGCCTAATCATAGATTTTACTACTTGTACGGTATAACGTGGATTACAACCCAAAACTATGCCTCATGTCGATTTTGTTAGAGGAGATGTGAGTTCGAGCCTCAAGGTTTCCCAGTAGATGGTACTGAGCGGGAGACTGGTATTGTTACAACCCCCTCCAATAAAAACATAAAAAGCATCAAGCAAAAACAAATAAAAAGAGAAAGGAAATCTAAAATACAGATACTAAACTTACAAACGTTTGCTAAAGTAACGTTTCCTAAAACTTTTTTCAATTAATCAGCCCAAGTTGGACTTAATCTTAGCATTAAAATACTCGAGATTAGCATACCTAACGCATTTCCAGCTCTTGATGTGGTCTGGTGCGACAGGCCAGCCAGGGCACCAACGCAGCACAAAGATGAAGCCAAATAAGCCATTTGATGAATATCACCATAGCCACTCACATTGCCATAAAGATATCCACCCATCATCAAAGCACCAGGTATACTGTACAGGTATGTAAACTCCGGAGGATCACCTGAAAAAATATAATAAAAAGATAAACACCCCGATTGGAAACGTTTTCAAGGGGCAGCCTCTTACTCTTGCAGCCTCAAGGGGCTTGCTTAACTTCTACTCCAACACTAACGGAAATTTTCCTCTTCATTTCAGTGTCTTAGCTTTCTCTGAATAGTTTAAATGCTGGGTTCTCAAAGATGTTCAACTCTGATCTTTCATCTTCGGGAACAAAAGTTGATCATTGATTTTGATCGTTGATTGTGATTTTCCATTTTCGGGATTGTATTTTGTCATTCGTTGAAATCTGACCTGCCAAGGGGCAGGTGCGAATCCAACGGGGGAACACGTCCTCTCATTTTGAAAATAAAAAGGTTTTTATTGTTGGTAATTTATAAAGGAGTGGCTAAAATGATTAAGAAATCAGGCCTTTAATAATGATTACTTTATTCCTCTAAACGATTTTTCATACATTGAGGCGTGTGTTCCACCAAAAGCCTGGGAACACTTATTCTTTGGAAGAAATAGTGTGCTCACGAATTATAGTAAAAAATGCACAATAGTTTCATGACAAAATACAACATTAATCGTTAACCTTTTTGTGTTTTCAAACTAAACAAACGTGTAATTTTTAAATTGCTATCTTATTTGATTATATAACAGCGATACAGATCTTAGTCTAAATCTTGCGTAATCATAATTTATTTACGATTATTTTTGTCTAACGAGAAAGTTTATTTTGCCAAATTTTAGAACTCGATTTATGGTGTATAAAGTTGAAGACCTTACGCCACTTTTGCGCAACAGTAGCGACAGTCCAAAATTTCAGTTGTATGGGTTCAACGTAAAAAAAATATGTCCTTTCAGTGTTCGTGCTTGTCAAAACTTTCAATTTTCGACGTTCTTAAAAAAGGACTTGAGTTTAATATCAAGTAGCGACGTGGGGCTTACTCATTCAAGAAGGGAAGGTAGAGTTACTTTGAAAGTTATAATGGACTATGCATTAACATTTATCTATTTTAAGGACATCTTAAAGTCATTCGTGCAATGACATTACTTTTATGCACGGTTTCGTTGTTCTTCAACCTCTATCGGAAAAAGTTAGAAGGTTTACAACATTAAGTAAGTAAGAGCACAACCGAACATGTTTAACTATGAACCAAAAAACTTATTTTAGAATTATCCGCAAGGAAACCGCTGTCGCACATCACACGGTCGACTTGTGAGTACGTTATACAGCGTGATAACCGACACTCACCTGGTCTTCGGAACATATCCAACATCCGTTTGGTAATAATAAATCCACCAGATATATTAATGGACGATATTAGCGTGGCCAAAGCTGCCAGTGATGTGGCGGTATTATTGGGGAGGTACCCGCCTCCCATCATTACTAATCCACCGGCTGCTGTGATACCAGAGATTGCGTTGGTAACTGACATAAGAGGAGAGTGCAGTGCTGGAGTTACACCCCAAACAACCTTATAACCAATAACACCAGCGAGTGAGAATGTCGTCACCATTGAGGCAAAGGCCGGGTTAGGTGAAACAAATCCAAGTCCAATGACAGAGGATAGAGCAGCTGTAACAAAAAAGGAGATTTGAGCAACAACTTACACAGCAACGCGCCTGTTCACACACGTGACATGAGGACAGGGTCATCCGAGGGCAAAATACACTCAATTTATGACGATTGTGTCAGCGAGGTGAACATTAAATATAGTGTCCGAAAAATACTACAGAAGGACAAGCAAAAGAAAATCAATATGAAATCATATTAACTTGTTTTATTCCTTGCATAATTAAATAAAACAAAAGTCAAATAAAACAAAAAAAAAACTTAGCATCAAGTCACAGAAGCCTTAATTAGGTTTTTACATGCTGGGCATACAAACAAAAGAACCTGTGACGTCACAGCAACCGGTCAATTTTAACTCTAAATAGTCCGACTTGTGCCTCAGACTCATGAGTTTTGAATTGAACTGGAGCTAAAGGACTCGTAATTTTGTCAATGATGTTTTGTACCCTGTTTTTCTTTCCGTTACCAAGCTTGACCAGCTATATAACTTATAAAATGGTAGTAAGTAAGGAAACTTCAGTACACGGAACGCTAATTGCAATATATTTAACTGCAGTGCTCTACGTCATATCATACTATCTGCATCAGTTTATTAGACGATAACAAATATTTCGTTTCAAGTTAAAAAATCAAATGGAATAAAAAAAATCCAATTATTGAAATCGGGGGCCCAGTTCGTTGTTAACCATCAGTATGTGGCAAGCTTGTGAGTTGCATTTGAAACTCGAGGACCGAACGTTTGGGTCTCCAGCCTCAAATACTGTGGACTCTAATATTCTTACTGAGACATTTACTTACCAGCAGCACCTCCTGCTTCATACATCTTTTCCTGGAACGGGCTAATTTCTGGAGGTTTGACGACCTCCTTTGGTTTACTGGCTTGGGTTGGAGCTACAGGTGGCGTTTCTGGAGGAGGTGGTGGCCACATCATTGTTCCTTTGTCGAGAACTATAGAGCCCCGAACCACGTCATCTTTGAGATCGATGTCAAAGAGACCTTTCTCACCCATAGACGTGAGATATTTGGTCATATTGTTGGCGTACAGCGTACTTGCTTGAGTAGGTAGGCGGCTTGGCAGGTCCGTGTATCCAATAATCTGATAACGAAAACATACGTCGAGTCACAACAGATGTTTGCGTAACTCAGTGACTTGAAGATATTACATAAGAGTATAAAATTTCAGTAGTAATTTCAAAAGTAACATTATAGTAATAATGTAAGCTTGGAATGCGCTAGAATAATTGTTTCCAAACGCTTTTTGGTTGCTAAATTGATATGCTAACTACACCAAGCGGTCTTTCTCATTTATAATTCCGCATATCACGCTTTCAAAGCTAAAATTCTTCACATGTTGCAAAACTATGACTGACAAGTACCAAAAACCAAATGAATAGAGACGAAAACGCTCAGTCTGGCATGTTACCGACTTTCATTCCCTTTCTTCTATTTTGAGCATAAAACAGATCGCAAATGCTCATGTTTCTCAAGTGAAAAAACCGTTCTCCTCAGTTTGTCGCTGAGATGCTCTAAATATTGACGAATACGGACTTAGATTGACGAGCGAAGGTTGTTATATATTGTACTGGTTCGCCACTAGTAATAGCAATGTCTCGGTTACAATACCTTTCACGTCTTGAATCCTATCTAGACTGGCCCTTTTTTTAGCTTTAGGGGTTTGGAAGGTGGGGGACGGAAAATGCACGCGCCAATATGTCCAAAACTATTTGATGTATGCTAATGAAATTTTTAATAATCTTTTAAATCCTTTAAAACGGGGCACACACAGAAATAATATTCACGCCAACAAAAACATGATTCACGCCAACGAAATCTCGATTCACGCCAACGAAATCTCGATTTACGCGAACAAAAACTCGATTCACGCGAACAAAAACTCAATTCACGCCAACAAAGCCAGCCAAGATTAACTGCGCCTTTTTTTTCGCATTTTACGTTTCACTCCGACGAAGGGCCTTCGCTCGAAACGTCAGTTTCTCTAAATATAAGTTCCGGCAGTTTCCCAAGACTTTTGGTTGTCTACAAGCCGTTCTGTACTGCCGACGCAGCTCACCACTTTTATAGCCAAGATTAATTCAGGTGGGGCGTCATATCTGTTGTTAACATGAAGTACAACACAAGTCAGTGGCCACCATTAGTCAGAGCTATCAAGGGTTGATATTTACAAATATTGCCAAAACCGATGACCTGCGGCACTGGACGAGAAAAAACCGTCATGATTTCTCGCAAAACATCGACAAATCCGTTTGTGGATCAGCGAAATATAATTGGCTGGAGAACTCAAAACTGGCAAGTGAACCAATCATATTTCACTGATCTCACGGTGCCAACTTCAAAGCCATGGAAATGCAGACGGATTCGTTAATGTTTTAGAGGTAAATCATGACGTGTTTTTCTCGCCCCGTGCCGCAGATCATCGGTTTTGGTAATATGTTGTCAGTGTGGTGTTCACACATGACAGTGTAGTGTTTCTACGACTTTTGTTTAGGGTACGGAAAGAAAGTGGTTGCATTGGCAAATGACCACAGCAATGAATTTATCGAGAAAGAGATTATCGAAATATAATATAGTGGATATACATATTCATGAATTTTGGAATTAAAATCCAAGTTCACGGTATTGAAATGTTACTTTCGACTTTGAAACGTCGTTTACAAACCTTTGGCCTAAAATAGAGAACTAAGGAGGCGATTAATGTTGACCATATTTAAGAAGCTATACGTACAGAAATGAATGGTCCAGGTTGTTTATTTGGATACTGATCCATTTGACATTCCTTAAGAATCAGACGTCGGATGACAGTTCCAAGAGATCTGGTACAAATGCTTGTGAAAGAAATTGTTCCTAATGGCTACGAGCTGAGAAAAAGAAAAAATTAAGACGCAGAAATTATCTGAGTCTTGGACCAAATCACACTTGGCATATCGACGGATATGACAAACTGGAAGATGTGTGGATGGATTTAGCCGAAAAGTCTTGTGGCTGAAAGTACCTAGATCAAACAATAATCCTTTTGTAGTTTCATGTTCTTACTTGGATTGTGTTGTAGAAAATGAAGGCTGCCCTCTCACTGTGCAAACTGACTGTGGGACTATGAATGGTAAAGTGGCAGCTACACAGTGTCACTTTCGTGTGAATGGTACTGATGAATTTGCGGGTGAAAAAGCATATAGGTATGGTGAATCAAAAAGGAATTAGCGCATTGTGGCATAGTGGTCGCACTTCAGAAGAAGTAGATCATCTTGGTGGATTAACTTGTTCACAGTCCCCTTGGACAGTGGACAGTTTGAATCAGGTAACATTCTTCACAAGGAATGTCTGTGGTACACATTTTCTGATATTTTGGAAGAGGATCCCAAGGCCACGTGGAACACTCTCATTACATTCGGTCATCTAGGCATAAAACTGTAACAGGACTCCCAGATGAGCTGTACTTACTAAAAAACCATAGTGCATGTTGCTATCCAAGATAAGCCTAATTTATATCATGAATACTTTGGTATGTACGTGCTACAGAAGGCTTAAAGAAGCCCTCAGACTGGAACGGTGCACTGAGGTTGTACACAACTTTAAAACATTTTGCTGAGCAAACATAGTGTTTTGGTTTTTTAACCTTTTAAATATAGTGTATTTTATTAGTAACTGAAACGCTTAAAGCACTATCTAATGAATTGTCTCCACAATACTTGAACTGATATTAATATACTACATTTTTCACAATATCAAAGATAACAATAGTGTACATCAAGTATCCAAAACCTTGGGTAACCAAGATTTGGAAAAAACACATCTTAACCCCTTAAATTAGTCACAGATAAATTAGCTATTTCAATGATATCTAATATGAATATAAAACATTTTTCGAATGTGAAAGACAAAAGTAGTACTGTATTGTGCATCAAGCATATCCAAAACCTTTGGTAATTAATATGACAAAAACCATATCTTTTTTAAGGAGATCATATGAGGAATGACTGACAGGTAGGTAAAATAAACAAGAGCCGACATTGTCCATGAATTTTACTGATACTTTATGCCATGGATTAAATTTTTTACGGTTAAGAACTCTCTTAGCACAATCGACTATGTTGGTACGAACAACATTAAATTTAGTAACGCTACTATCGTCAATTTGAGATGACAGTTCATTCAAAACACCTTCAGTTGTTAGGGATGTCTTGTTGTCCTCATGTTCTTGGTTGGAAGATGAGGCTTCTAGTTGAATTCTATCATCAAGAATGATTCCATCACTAAGGGATTAATCAGAAATGCTGTCATCAACAGTAAATAATGACGCATAGGTTCCATCAATGTCTTCCACTTGCAATGTCAGTGCTACTGTTGCGTCAGTTTCAGCTTGCCCAATGCCAGGCAAAATGGTCACTGATTGTCGTGAATCACCATAAGATGATGGCCTATTACTTGTGGATAGTTTTTGATCATCTTCTGTTTTCACTTTCTTAGCGTCAGTTCCTTCACCCTCACTTTCACTACAGCTTGACACTATCACCTCTTTCAAGAAAGTTTTAAGGCCATAAGGCTTTCCATATTCTTGCTAGTACTTACTAAGAACAAGGGGTTCCTCCGATTCTTGAAGGTTTCAAGTATCGTTGCATCAGGATCTAAGAGTTCGTACAATTCTTCAGATCTCACGTCTGCTTTGTTGTGCGCTTTTAATTTGGCAAATGTCGCCACCACCAGTTCCTTCTTTTCACACGTCTTCTCAATTTTCAAAGGCAACGACTTGCCTCTACGAGTGTTCATTTCAAACCCAACGTTCTTCATGATACCAATGTGGACGTTTACGTCTACCTGCGAGTTGTTATCCACGTTACGCTCTTCTTTCTCGTCACATCTAAAACAGGTCACCCGATTTTGCTTCTTTATTTCTTTCTACTGCTCGTATCCTAGGCTCGTAAGATTTTTGGTGCAAGTGGATGTAAGGGCGTAGACTCTGTATCCTTGTCACTACGACCCGGACTTGGTGTTTTTGATCCGCACAAATTGGACAATACTTGTACGAGTTCTTCACTTCGGCTGAGCAAGACCAGCAAGACTGGTCCCAGAATCCGATTAGTCGGTGTTAATACTATTACGATTCTATTATTCGTGTATATATTACTTTCCTAAGCTAGTTCTCAAAACTGACCAAAGCTCTTTCATACTTTCCAAAGCTACGCATGTGATATGACAGGAAAGAAACGGCTTGCGTGCAGGATCCTAGAAGAAGACTACTTCATGATACAAACCGTGGAGGTTCCCATCAGCAATTTTTTTTGCTGGCGTGTGAGTCAAGGTTTAGTTAGCGTGAATCGAGTTTTTGTTGTTGTGAATCTGGTTTTTTCCGTCGTGAATCGAGCTTTTGTCATCGTGAATCGAGTTTCCATCATCGTGAATCGAGTTTTTGTTGACGTGAATATTATTTCTGTGTGTAAAGGACCCTTATCGGCCACCGTATAAATCCGAATATATGTTGCAATTTTGTTGTCATAACAAAATAGTAGTAAACGTTTCGAACTTAAAAAAGTGAAAATTTTGGTTTTGAGAACTATTTCTAGCTTTTATGTTAATTTGGAGAAGTTCGAAGTATATCAATAAATTGCTTTCTCTTCATCAAGACGCGCTTATTTTCATTTTTACTATTATAATACAAATGTTTGGTCGAAACTGTAGGTGTTTAGAAAGACTCTGTAACGTTTTTTACAGAGATATGAGTATGAGAACTGATATGTTTCTTTGGCAATGGTGGTCCAGGTATTCCGTTGTTAAGTGTGCAAGGAGGTTTATTTACTTGAAAATGTTAAAATGATTTCAAATAATCTCAACATACGTATGATTTTCTGCAAAATCAAAATTCTCCGTCAATCGCAAGCTATCAACTATACAAATCAAACAAACCTAAACATGTCGTGACGAAAACGGGATATGGATGAACTGCGAACATTGTCTGTTATTACTATACTGATTCCTTTAAATAAAGCAAAGTCCATTTTTAGTTCAATTTAACTTTTAAATTACCTTCGTTTCAAGGGAATTCCTAATTTTTTCCAGCAAACGCTAACGAAGTTGATGATTTACAAAGAAAAGAAATTTGGTCTAAGGAAAGCAGTTGTTAGAACAACAGAGGACGTTCGTCAAGCTCGTTTACTCAGAAAAACGATTTCTGAGTCCTAGACGGGAATCGAACCCGC
>JBAHVQ010000496.1:318040-337777 GCA_036872915.1 Nanipora kamurai | reverse complement strand
CAAGTCTCGATATGTCGCCTATTTATTGAGTGATAATCAATGATGTTAGGAAATGTGGTAGCTTGGTTGTTAAATGAAATGTGGTAGCTTGGTTGGTAAATGATGTTTGTTATACGCATGCTCAAGCTAGTCTACTCAGAAAAACGTTCTGAGCCCCTGACGGGAATCGAACCCGTAACCTTCTGATGGCCGGTGAGATGCTCTAACCATTGAGCTACATAGACTCAGATGGTGAGCGAAGGTTACATTTATACGAACTAGTATATAAGTGTTGAGGGGTTCGTTTTTGAAGCCATTCGTAGTTCGTGTTGTATCGGATCTAAAACAGTCGGCTGTCGCCTCGTGTTTTATATCAGATAAAACACTCTTACTCGTTTTTTAAATATTACTTAAATTTTTTATAAAATTGTACCCAAAGAAAGAGGGTTAAATTCTATGTACCAAATCTGAATCGAGAAACATTATTTCGAATAGTCAAGAATTCAAACAGTGAAGACGGCGTTCTTCTGATCAAACTATTTTATTTCGAGCTTTCGGTCACCAGACTGTGACCTTCGTCAGGAAGAAATGAAAGATAAAAATAAATTACGATATATATATGCCTATCTGTCCATAATTATAGACATAATTAGAAAGTTACGGTAACTTAAGTATGTATAAATTAATTGCGGCATTTCTTTGCTAAAATGGTGTATTGTCCTGGTAATGGCCTGGCGTTGTTGTCCGCATTTTCTCTGGTAGCAGTGTGCCATGATTCAAGTGATTTTCTGATGCGATAATCTCCTTTGTCAATTATGCGGTGGTTTTCAAAGTCTATGGCATGTCCGTGTTTCCAAGAATGATTTGCGATGTTGGAGCCTTGAGCATAGTTTTTAACATTCCTAATGTGTTTTTTAACATTCCTAGTTTGAAAAGAGCGTCCAGTTTCTCCTATATATGTCCAAGAACATTCTTTGCATGGTGTTTCGTATACGACTCCAGTTTGTTGTTCGGCAGGAACGCGGCATTTCGGGGATGGAAATAGTTGCTGTAGTGTTTTTACGGGTTTCGTGGCGACGTAAACGTCGTGTTTGCGTAAGGTCCGTTGTAAGTTTTCAGTTAGACCTTTGATGTACGGGAGAACGGCATAATTTTTCGGACTGGGTGATTCGACTTGCTTGAAGAAAATACCTACTAGTTCTTCTGGTGATGGTATTGTTGTAGTGGAGGTGATATTGTTCATAATTGATGATGTGAATTTCGTAGGGTAGCCATTAGATTTAAGAGCATTACTGACGTGTTCGAACTCTTTGGTTTTTCCTTCTTCTGTATTTGGTAATGTCATCGCTCTGTAAATTAGTGTTTGTGCAGCGCTTCTCTTGTGTTTCTTGTCATGGTGGAAATCCAAGTATCGGTCTGTGTGGGTTTGTTTCGATATGTATCAATTGAGATCTTACCATTTCGTCGTGAAGTCAGTGTGTCAAGGAAAGGTAGTGTTCCGTTGCTTTCATGTTCGATGGTGAAGGATATTGCAGAGTCGATGGAGTTGAGTGTGTCATGAAAAGCAGAAACAGCGTTCTTCTTAATGATGCAGTATCCATCGTCCACAAATCGTTTCCATTTTTTGGGTTTGACTGTGGCGTTGTGGATGGCGCGTTCTTCAATTTCCTCCATGCATAAATTCGCTACTATTGCGCTAACTGGGCTGCCCATTGCACATCCTTGTATTTGTTTGTATGTGTCACCGTTGTAAATGAAATAGTTATTGGAGAGTACAAAGTCTAACAGGGAGATAATGTCGTCGATATCGAGGTTTGTTCGTGAATGTAAAGTTTCATCTTTCTCTAACTTTTGTCGGATATAGGTGCATGCTTTCTTGACTGGAATTGCAGTGAATAGTGAGACCACATCAAAAGAGACCATCGCTTCATCGTCTTCAATTGTTGTGTCCGTTATTTCTTCGGAGAATTGCTTCGAGTTTTTGACAGAAAAACCGTTGCGATTTTGTAGTGGTGAGAGTAGATTGGCTAGGTATTTGGAAGTATTATAGAGTGCGAACCCAATGCAGGTGACGATAGGTCGCAGTGGGTTGCCAGGTTTATAATGTTTCTACTCTCACCACTGTGTTAAAAATTGACCGCTTATCTCACAGTAGGTTGGAAATATTTAAAGAAGATTTGAATTTTCATGCCAATAGTTCGATTCTTCATACGGCCTTCTTTCTCATGTTTCCTCAAAAGGATTTACAAAGTAGACCGTAATCAACTGTTGGGAAAGGGCTGGGAAAATTAAGAATGGTGAAATTGACGTTTCGAGCGAAGATTCTTCGTCGGAGTGAATTAAACATAAAATGCAAAAAAAAGTAGGTAGTGTTTTTATATTGAGAAGAAATCATGTGGCAAAAAGGTGACCAATAAGATTTGAAAATCGATAACAAACCAGTTAACGAGATGTAAATTATGGGTAGTCAATTGCTATTTTAAAATGTCGATCAGTTAACCGAGAAAGGGAGGACCCCGGCGGAGGCCCCAAGCGAATGGTAACACGCAAAGGTAATGAGCAACAGGTTAAAGCAAAAGCAAACCCAAGAGAATAAGGAATACAAGTCAATGAATTTTATTCTAGAAAAAAAACCCTAATTGTGAGAAGGAAAATGTCATCATAAAAACAATAAAAACTTAACTGAAAACAAATAAGGATTACAAGCCAATGCATTTATCCGCCCCTGCTCGAAATCATTAGCTTGTGAAGAGATAAATGACACAAACTGAAATAATTACTAACATAAAATGTGAAGGAATAAATCTAACAAGTTGACGTTTTTTCAGTCCCTACAAGACAGAAACTGTAACTTAGTGAGAAGTCAAATGAAAGAAAAGCACTCATTGATTCCATGGGGATAAATGATTCCAAGTGTGAAAATGAGATGTCTTTCTTGTCTCTTGCGGTTATAGTTACTCCCGGAAATTTGTGAGATGGCACAGATTTTCATATCAGTAAATGAATGGTTAGTACTATTAAAATGCCGTGAAAAGGGTTTATCAACACTATTGTTCTTTACGGAGCAAAAATGTAAAAACTGGAAATGAGCTCCGTAGGACAACTAAAAGCAAAAACAATTGGCCTACCAGGGTTATTAGGTCTATGAATTTTAGATAAGAAATGTATTACTGGGGTTCTCGAAGTCGTAAGTAAAAGGTTTGAAGCAGAAGCAGGCAAGTCGCCGGCTCGAATGAAATTGTTGATTGTAGTTTTATCTAACTTTTGGTGAGATAAATTCGGATCTGAATCTAATTTGGCATAAAAGCAGATGTCACTGAGCTGCCTAAAACTTCCCTGTCGATATAAGTCAGCCAGTCTCCAGACAACAACAGCACCATCTTTGTCAACACGTTTAATGACAATATCATCCCGACTCCGCAACGATTTCAAAGCGAGAAGTTCAGTTTTGCTGAAATTGCTGAATCTCTTTTGGCGCGGTGGTTGTAATTTATCCATTTTATGACGATATTGGCAAATGAGAAGGTCGAGAGATGAAAATTGGCCTTCTGGTGGAGACCAAGAAGATTTCCTAGCATTAATTGTTTCAAAAATATCTTTGTTGAGGTAGATGGTTTGATTGTGGAAAAACGCTTTTAACTGTAAGCGGAAAAAAAATGTTTCTGTATCCTCTTTCACTGAAAACAGATCAATAGGCCCCGAATTTGGGGATGAATTTGAGACCTTTTGCAAGAACAGATCTCTCGGGTCCAGATAAAGGCAAATCTGGTGGTATGTGTCTGAGTGATTATTGGTAAAAACTACCCTAATTCTGTTGACATGCTTTATATACGAGATTGTTTTTTCTACCTAACGGTGTTTGCTAAAATCACCTTAGACCGAAGAATTGTTTGCAGTGCATGCAAGTATAAACATAATATGTATATGAATGATGAATGGTGTTCTTTGCATTCACTTCCTTGAAATTTCATAAAACTTTGAGACCATTTATTTCTATGAAATGAATACTTATTTTCAAGATTTCTCAATTCACTACATTAGTCACAATATTTTCAAAGAAAATATATTCTTTACATTATTAGAACGTGTTTTGTTAAACTGTTGTGGAGTCTCAAATACTGTTTCATTTCCTGCTGCAGGTGCGCAGGTTATACTGATTATTTTAACCTGATACCTACTCCATGTGTAACGAATTAAATTTAGTGCCTCCTGGTGGTTAAATCGACCAAATTTGTGAGATGTCAAGTCCTGTGAGTAAGCCCCACCCTGAGGGAAACCACTGACTGGTGGATAACAGAGCACACGTAAGACTTCTCATAAAGTTAGCTCGCGATCCCCCAAAACTCCCTCTAATTGCGCCCCTGGAGGGGGCAGTTGTTTTGCGACAAACTGTACGGACGAGAGTAATTTAACAGTTCTCTTTCGCTGAAAATACAAAATATTTTTTAAAATGTGAACGTACTTTAATTTACATAACAAAATTCAACATCAGGTCAGCTCATCACTTCGATCTGCCGCACATACATGCATTGGAATTTTAGCCAGAAATTATGAAGATGGTTCATCACCACAAACGAAATTAAGAAGCACGGAAAACATTTTCCTGAGTAATTCCCCAGGACTAGGGTCGTACCGGTGCAACACCGCCCACTTCTCCAATTGTACTAGATCATTAAAACGGAAGATCGGTTAACTGTGACTAAATCTATCGTTAAAATTGACAATAAACACAAACGTATAAAAATCAGGAACCAAAAAGGTTTACTCACCTCATCCTAATGGTTTATTCGGGCCTAGTGGAAAAACAGCCAACAACAGCGAGTGATACTTTTACTAAAACGATGCATCTGAAAAGAAATACTTGATCCATCTAGTCACTTTCAAATGACAGACTTGACCCGTGACTTAACGGGTATGCTTATGACTTTGCCATGGTATATGCTTTCCAAGTTGTCAAAGTTGGTGAATTTTTTAAAATTTAGTGTTTGGACCTCTTCGTAATACGTTTATAGATTAAGGACTATATATCTTGTATACACTAAATCGTCCCGGTCATCAAGAATGAACATACAACTAATTTTGATTCCGGACTAAGTTTAAGAGCATCCGAAGGCTGCAACAGTTAAAAAATAAGGACCCGGGTCAGTGCCTCATGGTAGGGATATTTGTTCACCTGAAATGGACCTATATGCTATGCAAAGTTTGTGGAACACCACGTTTTATTTTAACGCTAAGCTTTTGACCTGTTGACTCAGGACTTCATCAGAGCAATTGCCAACGGCACGTTGGCTCACGTCATATATACGAAGCAACTGTTAGAAATCACGAAGACAACACTCCAATTTTAGTTAACTAAAACTAAAGACAACTGAGTACAAGAATTAACCGAACAGAAAGCCAATAACAGAAAAAGCCTATTTTCCTGAAAAGAAAAAAAAGTAAAAAGAAAAATAAAAAGAAAAAAAAAAGAAAAAGTCTGTTTTCCTAAAGCCAATAACAGGTAAGTCATGCCACCATGTGCTGAATTCCAAGGAGTTTGTCTCGGAAACAAAAACACTGAAACTACAGAAAGGTGATATTTTAGTTAGCTTTGACGTGGTAAGTTTGTTCACTAATGTTCCTGTTGAAGATGCATGCTGCTTTGGGAAAGAGAGATTGGTTTCAGATGAGACACTCAGTCGAAGAGTAAACTTTTTTTCCAGAAGAGATTTACAATCTTTTAAAACTCTTTCTCACCTCGACGTGTTTTCAATGGCGGAACAGGCTTTTTGAACAAATCAGTGGAGCAGCCATGGGTTCTCCATTATCTCCTATAATAGCTAACTTAGAATAATAGCTAACTTGGACGAATTTGAAAGGAAGGCACTCGAGACCGCTCTGTTTACACCAGGTATGTGGAGACGTTATGTAAATGATACGTTTAGCACTTGGTCTCACGGTCTCAAAAAATTGGCTGAATTTCTAGATCACCTTAACAGCATCCATCCTTCTATTCAATTCACGATGGAAATGCAAGATGAGAGCAGCTCCATTGCGTTTTTGGATGTTCTCCTCACTGCTGGGGCTGATGGATCTCTGAGTCACACTTTGTATCGCAAACCTGCACGTACCGACAGATACCTTCACTTCGCTTCGTTCCACCATCCTGGCATGGAGTCCTCTGGTCTGTGCGAGATCGAGCGCGAACAGTTTGTGACGACGAGCATTTGCAAGGTGAAATGGGTCACCTTTGGGGCTGTTTTAACAAAGAATGGCTTTCCGGGTGGATTGGTCGACTCGTCAGTGGTTCCATCAAGACCTAAACCAACTAATAATGAAGATATGCCTTCGGTGTGTTTACGGGACATAGGAACAGCGTCTCATAGGTTTAGGCGAGTTCTCTGTCGTGCTGGTGTGGGGGTTCCACGGCGGTCAACGCACGTTGTATGAAGTGTTGTTTTCACACGGGGATGCAGTAGATGGTTTCTCGGGGCCTGGGGTTTGCCGTATTCCATGTGAATGTGGCCTTGTGTACGTTGGCGGGGCTGGAGGGAGTCTCTCGGCTCCTCTGAGGGAGCGCAAATCTTGTTCGAAAAAGGGACAACTAGAAAAATCTGCTGTAACTGAGCACGCGTGGGAATTCAACCATCGGATAAGGTGGGAAGACTCCTCGCTTCTGGCTACCGACAGTCATTGCCTCAGCCGGAGAGAGAGAATCCATAGAAATAGGAAGAAATCCGGCGATTTGCCAGGAGGAACATCCACTGAACGGCGCATGGATGGCTCTGTTCGGTTAATTCTTGTACTCAGTTGTCTTTAGTTTTAGTTAATTAAAATTGGAGTGTTGCTGTCTTGCGTGATTTCTAACAGTTGCTTCGTATACAAACAACGTGGCCCAACGTGCAGTTGGCAATTGCTCTGATGAAGTCCTGAGTCTACAGGTCGAAAGCTTAGCGTTAAAATAAAACGTGGTGTTCCACAAACTTTAAGTAGTGTATCAAATTATCACCATGCAAAACTTCAAAGGATTAAAATGAACCTATTGATAACGTTATTTTCAAGGACTTTGAGGCTCTGGTGGGACGAATTTGAACCACTCAAAAGCCAAACGTTCTTATGCCAAAGATGCAAAGCATTAAGTTTTGCGATATTTGGTTTCTGCTGACTAGAAGTCATTCCTGACTCCTAGAAGTACACGAAGCATATTTTGATCCCTCTGCTTCAGCACACTAAGGGGTAGAGTGTCTACACTCTGTAGATTGAGTTTGCTCGTATGTAGATCGCATTATAGGCATGTCTCAGCTTACAACTATGAAAGCAACATGTCAAACGTAAGACGTAGGTCCCAATTTATCTCAGATTTGTTGTCGAGCCCTCATGGTCTAGTGGTAAGACAACCGTACCCGGCAATCGGGAGACGCGGGTTCGATTCGCGTTGGGGAACTCACAACTTTTCTGAGTTTTCATAAAGCTTGAAGAACGAGCCTTTCGTTGTTTATATCCAAGCTCACACTCTCTATACTCTGTAGATTGAGTTTGCTCGTATGTAGAACTAATTCATATCGCACAAAGCTACGTTTCCTCCTATCGTCTTTCGCCATCCGGTTCAAAGAAATACCGGATTTGGAAAAACATTCGTAACAATAAGGACATATTATTACTCAAACCGGACAAGGGCAATGGCTTAGTAATAATGGATCGAAAAGTATATGTAACTTCTTATTTGAAAATAATTAACGATGAATCTAAATTTAATCCGTTAGATAAGGACCCCACGATACCTAGAGAAGCTAAGTTACAACGCTTCTTTAGAAAACTTAAAAATCAGGGTTCTATAGACAACAATGTCTATTCTAGTATTTTCCCCAAAGCTTCACAACCAGCTCGGTTTTATGGTCTACCTAAGCTTCACAAACATAGAGAACGCAGCACACCACCTCCTCTTAGACCCATAGTTTCTTCCATCAGTTCCTATAACTACAGCCTATCTAAATACTTATGCAAGTTACTCAACCCTACATTCCCAATGACCACACTACTAAAGACTCTTTTTCTTTTGTTAACGAAATCCACAACCAAGACATTAACAACAAATACATTGTATCATTTGACGT
The DNA here is from genome assembly GCA_036872915.1 of Nanipora kamurai. Classification (NCBI taxonomy): domain Eukaryota; kingdom Metazoa; phylum Cnidaria; class Anthozoa; order Scleralcyonacea; family Helioporidae; genus Nanipora; species Nanipora kamurai. The sequence goes on along the minus strand of JBAHVQ010000496.1, from coordinate 329,705 downwards.
TCAAAGTCTCTTCACTAACATACCTCTATCTGAAACTATAGACATCGCATTAGATCTTATCTTTTCTCACCATCCTAACTTCAACATCAACAGAAACGACCTCAAACAACTATTCATTATCGCTACATCACAAACGCATTTTTTATTTAACGGACTGTTTTATGACCAAATTGACGGGGTTGCAATGGGTTCCCCATTAGCACCAATACTTGCCAATCTCTTCATGGGTTATCATGAAGGGAATTGGATGACCAATTACGACGAACCTAACGTATTATTTTACAGAGGCTATGTTGACTATAGATTTTGTGTTTTCAATAACAATACCGACGCCTTATTATTCTTTAATTATTTAAACTTACAACACAAAAACATTAGATTTACTCTTGAAAAAGAACGAGACAACAAGCTATCATTCTTAGACATACTCATCACAAAAGACGCTACCTCAGACACATGCACGACTTCTATTTTTCACAAGAAAACTTACACCGGACTCTTAATGAATTTTTTCAGTTTCACATCACACAATTACAAAACAGGACTAATAAAAACTCTTCTCGACCGCATACGCAAAATTAACAACACATCCAGTGGCTACCAACGTGACGTGAACGCATTAATTGACACATTAAAACGCAATTCATTTCCTTTTCACTTCATTGACAAAGTCATCAAATCACACAACGACACTAACAACTCGGACCCATCAAACTATACGTGTCAACCTACTATGACCAAACCCAACACTTACTATTTTAAGCTACCTTACATCGGCTTTTACTCGCAAATTACTGAACGGAAACTACGGAACCTCTTTAACGCTTTTGTATTGACTTAGTTTACTCCTCTTTCAAAATAAAAAAAAATTTTCTAGCTTTAAAGACCCCATTCCATCTTTCCTTAAATCATATGTGGTTTATGAATTCTCTTGTGCGGGATGTAATTCTCGCTATATTGGCGAAACCACTCGCCATCTATCTACACGGATTAAGGAGCATACCACTTCCGACAAAAACTCACACATCTTTAAACACTTCCTCGCTTCACCTCAATGCAAATCTAACTTTACACCATCATGCTTTCGTGTCCCAGACACTGCTCACTCTTCTTTTTCATTAAAACTCAAAGAAGCACTTTACATTAAGAAACTTAAACCAGACCTTAATAAACAGATACACCATCTTAACACCGTTTTTATCTTGTAAATAATTTCCGCCTTCTTATTGTAATTTAATATCCATATCACATGACATGTAATGACCATATATCCAACTGTAAATAATAACTAGATCTCTTACACTGTACTGAAGATGGCATAAGTGTGCCGAAACATGTTTACCATTAAAAAATTTGTCGTTTATTTGAAATGTCTGACTGCTATTGTGGTATTACGAAACTACGGAAATTTAACCATTACGCTACTAATGACGAAATGAAAGACAACTAATGACGAAAAACCTAAGATACAAAATTGAGAAGTAAACAACAAGTCTTGACAGCATAAAAAAGAACTCGGTAAGTATTGCTTACGATTCATACTGTTTCCAGAAGGTCTATTCAACTCAAGACAGCAATCGAATCTTAATAATACAATTATTAACTCAGTATTTTAGCACATATTTACCAATGCATTCAGGCAAACGTAAAGCTGTGGTACACAACCCATGCGTAAAGAAAGCGCGTAATTTGCAATAAAGTTACCCATTCAGTGCAGTTTTTATTCGTGAAAGCCTGAAAGGATATAGTAAGATATGCAATAAAGGTATATCAAACATACATAAAACTGAAGGAGTCTTTCCTTTTTTCCTAAATTTATTTTTACTTAATGTACGAATATAATAATTTACCTAAAAAAACTTTTGCTTTGAAACTTTGAAGCTAAGAACTTAATATGCGTCTTTAAATGGTTTCCTCTTATTTATTCAGGCACTATTTTGACACATAATTTTGAACGTTATCAGTGAAACTAATTATTCGGGAGCTATTTTAGCACGTTGACTGAATCAAGAGTGTACTTAAAGTTCTATCAGTGAAACATACGCCTGTAAATTTTAATGAATGATCTTTTCAATTCGTCTCTAATTCATAATAGCGAGTAGGAATGTAGTAAAACATGCCATTCAGCCTAGTTAAACATGCATTACAAAGTCTTACCTTCTTTGACTCACTCTAGTCTCTAATGTAACGAAATTTATGAATATATAATAAAAAACACAACTTCAAAACATTTAAGATAACTTTACTAACGTTTCGTTGCCATCGTGCAACATCTTCAGAGTATTAAATTACAGTAGTTAGATCTATTTATGTATACAGGTCAAATTTACAATAAATTTAAAGCAACTGAGCCAGCCATCCACCATTCCAGCGGATATTCCATTTAGACCATCGTGACTATCTCAAGCCAATAAAATTGCTTTATAGTTTTTATCAGGTTTTACACAATATATGTAGTTATTATAAGGCTTAATAATTATGCAACTGCAAAACTGCATGTTAATTGTTAAATAATTGATGTTACAGTGTATGTGTCAGAACTAAGAATTCATTTTTTCTTGTAGTTTTTAATAATGTGGAGGCTTAGCCTTTTTAAATAAAGTTTCTGTTCTGTTCTGTTCATTCAAGTCAATGGGGTGGCATAAGCAACTGTTACACAATTTAAATTTTGCTAGATCGAGTAGAGGCAGTTTAAAATAGGTTATATCTTGGTTTGTGCTCTTTTTTGTGAGCAACTTTTCACGTTTTAGGAGCAACTTTTTCAATTTTTGAGCAACTTTTGTGCAACTTTTAAGTATTTTCAGAGCAAAATTTCAGCATTTTCGTAGCACAATCTGTACAAGCCTAGCGCCCAATATTTGTCGTTTGTTTGACTCGAAACACATGTTTTTTGATGCGAGATGCGATTTAGTTGATATTTGGTTAAGAAACAGGATTTTGCAAAATTCATTACGTAATTTTTTTTAAATGCTAGGTTAATGTATGTAAGGTGTTAGTGTACGTTTTGCGTTATGTTTGCAAGTTGTAATAATTTCACAATTATCCTACAGTGCTGAAAACACTGACAAGAGCGGATTAGCACTTGCATCTGTGGGTCACCAGACCGCTGACACTTGAATTGTGTAGGATAATCGTAAAATTATCGTTTTATATTAGCTTGAGTATGATTCTGAAAGTGGAGTGGGACTAGTTGTTAAACATAGAAATCCATTTCCAATTTAAGTTATGCACCTATCAGTGTAAACTCTGTGGGGGGAGGCCGGGCAAGGGTAGGGGATTTGATTAGCAGAAGCGTCCTGTCCCTGGGAAATTTGATCAATTGCTTTGTCCCGGGAGTGAGGAATTGCGAATTTTCTCAGACGGTTAGACAATGATCTCTTGGGGCCAATGGGATATGGACTTCCTTGAATTAGTTAGACAACCATTCGGGCCTACGGCCCTCGTGGCCGTCTAACTAATTCTTGGGAGCCTATATCCTACTGACCCGACATGATCAATGTATAAGCCTTACTTGGTTCATATAAAGACTTTTAATAGTTCTCAGTGCTGCATACTTTATTGCTTCAATCTATTTGTTATAGGTAAGACTAATAGTAGAGCATTAAACATATTAGAACATAATAGACTGAAAATTTTGGCCCCTGGGTGGGGGAAAACCACAAGATTTGACCAAAATTTCGCTCCCCACCAACGGGAATTTGATTCGTTGTTGAGGATTTTTTCAAATCCCCTACCCTTGCCCGTCCTCCCCCCTACGGGATTTACATTGATAGGTGAATAAATATCTGATGAACTATCCCAGATTGTGTTCTTAAATTCGTAATAAAACTACCTTTCCCCCTTAAAAATTCTGACACAAAGTTTCAAACAGTTTTACAAAAGACACAGAATGTTACAACTGATTAAAGATATGAAACTGGATTTTTATTGTGCTGCTGGTCCCAGGCCTTTTGCTTACCGTCAGACCACCTGGATGACATGACAAATGCATGCATTACATATCCAGTTTATTCAAAGCTTAGTAGTTTTTAATAATGAGAAAACGACATTTGAGAACGCCATTGATATTCAAGATTTCTCTCCAAAATCAATATTATACCTAGGAAAGATAAATAGTGGTCACGATGATGGCTGTGCCCAGATTTTTTTTTCTTCCGAAGTAGTAGGAAATGAAATGGCGAAAATGTCCCTGGAATACGTTGTCAGTGAGGTGGTCGCGATTGTCGAAAACTTTTCAAATTATTTTACCTTTTCTGTGATTGTCTCTGGACGCGCTAATTAAAGGCAATTTGGTTTGAACACAAATGATAACATTTAACTAAACAAATTTCTGAATGCTGTCAATAAATTTACAATCAACGTGAAAAACCTTCACATATTTAAAATATTTCTTGGGGGAAGGTGTCCTTGCTGCCCTTCACTGTGTGCGGCCATAGTCACAATGAGGACGCTTTACGCAGTGTATGGCGGGCACTGTCGGCTTCTATGGCTCCCTCACATATCCCCGTGAATATTGTTTGCCATTAGGCCACCAGACGATAATAGTTCTTACGTCACCGTGGCATGCACTACCAAATTGAGTCTTATCATTGGTCTAGAACCTAAGATTTTGGGCACTGATTGGCTGTTTTTCGACGTACTTCGCCTGCTTCGACGTAGTTCGCGCCTGCATTGAAATCCAAGAGCCTGGGTTGAGTCGATCGAGTAAACTAGCCACGCGCGAAGAATTTGGGGATGTAAATGGCTATTCGTGCGAATAAAACTTGCAAATTTCATGAAAAAGCCCAAAACTGCTGACCAAAACACAGAATAATTATCACGGAAACCTCAGCTTCCTTGTCCTTTTTTCTTATTTTTTTACCTTAGTCGCTTGACGTGTTTGACGTATACTAGATCCGCCTCTATTGGATGTTAACATCATTATGAACCAGTAGGCAAATATAACCTTCACTCCCCCATCTGAATTTGTGACACTCAATGGTAAGAGTGTTTCACCAGTTCGTTTCCGGTTTGGGGTTCAGAAAGCTTGAAATGGCTTGATTAATTGAAAGTTCCGGGACAAAAGTCCTTACGCCGTAAAAAGTCCTTAAGACTAGGGATAAGGACACCATCTTAAGCCTTTTCCAGGTGGCAATCTCAAGTAACAAACGACAAAACAAACCGACTGAGATGAGAATAATATCTAGGCAACCCAAGATATGAGTTCAACAATGACATATTTTAACAAACTAAAATGATTCTCAGTTTTGACAATGACTTTCAAATAGATCCTCACAGGGGTGTATTTACGGTAAATAGTATGTCAGGAATCGAGCTAGCGCGTCGGCAGAAAAATTAAGCTTTCTAGTGAACTAAATCCTGGGGGCATCCTGTGATATACTCCTTCACTTTACTAACGAAGTTGGGATCATCCAAACCAGTCTTTTGGTATTTTGATGCTAGAAAATAACTAAAAAGTCAATGAGGTTATTAACCCTTTGAAGAACTAATCCTGAGATTTATGTTATATTAGTTTCTCAACCTCATCCAAAGCCATTTTTAGCAGCCAGTTTTATTCCAGAAGCCTTGCCATGGACTCAGGATCATGTGGTGCCAAACTCCCTGAGGGGGCCTGGAATTAATCTTAAATATTTGGATGAAATTAAAATTTCCAACTCTTTATCGCATGGGTTTATGTCCGTGATCACCCATATGGAAGAGTTTAGTGCCAAAGATCATGCACCATTATCTTACGGTTTTTAGAGTTCTTTTGAGTATAATAGACAGGTGTCCGATTAGCCGCTAGATAGTGGCGGCTACAGGAGTTCACATGATTAATGTAATTCCACATGGATTGTTAGGGATCGAGAGTGCGCAACGGAATAATTTAATCAAAAAATGACAAGTAAAAAATATGGCGACTGGACCTAATATTCACCGAGAGCTGCTAAGGAAGAATTTACGTCAGGGATTCACAAGTTCCAAGTAATTAGATAATCAAGTTTAAAAACATTACTACGTGCTTCAATCTTATAGTTCTTTTGTTTAAAGACATGTGTTATATATTTCTGTTTTCCTGATTATGTACAATATTTATTTACAGTAACGACGAAGCAGGATTATTAAAACGTCGGCGCGATTACACGCCAGTGAGCTGGGAAAATTACTATGATTCCTGTGAGGATATAGCAGTTGCTGACAGAGGTGTATCCTTTTAAGATAAAAACGTGAAAGGTACGCGTCACGAGTTTCAAACTTGGAAATACAGTTGTTTGTTCATATCACCAGGTTGGTCTAACTGAATTTGTGACCTACTAGAACACTTGCTGGTCCTATAATGTAGGACCTGCAAGATACTCTAGTAGGTCGCAAATTTTTCGTCCCAGTTTTTCGAATAGAGGATGCAAATATCAAAATCTGCAGGTTTAGCCCCTGATGTATAACCCGAGTCAATCTATAGACCACTTGCAGTCTTACTCCCCCTTGGTGGCAGAAAACGTCTAGCGTTCAGCCGCTCGAATAATTTTTGGGAGATTGGTTTGTTTAATGCGCATTTTGGTGGCTGGGTTATCGCATACCCTTCCACATTGAACGTGCCTTATTTGTAGCTTGATATGCCAATACTCAGTCAAACAGTATTGCGGTGATGATATACATAAAAATGGAATGTTGCCGGCAAGTGTTGAATAACATGCACAAGGTCAATGGATAGGGAAACTGCTGAAAATTAGTGTTCATAGAGCTTATGTTCCCAACAAAGGCCCTTTGTGAGAGTAAAATGTCCAAAAAAAGAGTATTATATATTATTGCAAGAGTATTATTATTGCAGTATTCAGGACCAGAGATATTGAAGCAGCATAAACAATTCCTTGTTCTTGTCCTTAAACAATAAGAAAACTGCTGTTAATTAACCTTGAATATGTGTAATTCTTAAAAAAAATCTGACTGTGTATCTGCCTATCAATCATAATATAATAACTATATACTTCAAGCAATATTAGTTAGCAAAGGATATGCCATATTCATAAGAAAGGCTGACTGCATATCCACTCAAGAATATTATTTACCTTAAGCATACAAATCAACTGCAGTCCTCAAAAATGCATTGCAAAAGTCCTCAAATGCAATGGACGAAGAGCATCATAATTTTTTAAGTCAATAATTAAGCCTTGGAGGCTACAGAATCTCAAAGAATTGGAGCTAATCGAATTTACAACTTGATGCTTCAACTTTCACAGCACATAGTTTTGCATAATTGTTCATTATTTTCAGATATAGACTCATTATATTAGTCTTGATAAACCTCACATCTGTTTACACTTAAATGTTTTGTCCTTTCCACTTACACTCACTTATAGATTATGTTAGTCTGGCTTTTCGTGTTGCCACTAACAATTGACAAGACCAAAGGAAATGGATTTCAACTTTCAAAATGCACAAAAAATGTGACAAGCTGATGAAATGCTGCTCTGTATGTTGTACAAGAATAGCCAACTTTAAGTGGGATGTTGGTGGTATGGGGGTAGTGCACATGTCTCTCACCTCTGTGACTAGGGTTTGATTCTGGCTCCATGCAGTTTTCAGATTAAAGTTGCCTTGGTCACATGTGAGAAGAGTGTTGTCCAGATTCTATCACAGACTCTACCACACCTTGCAGGTTTTCTCTGAGTACTCCAATTTCATCCTGTAGCAACACCAGACCCTTAGCAGAAAGAACAGCATAGTTTAGCTGATAGGGTTATCCAGTATAAATACGGGAACTTTAAAAATCATTACCAGGTAGAGGTTGCAGATACCAACAGGTTTACGTTATGAACACCTCTATTAATATTTACCCTTTCAGCAATTACTGTATCATTTCTTCAGCCAATCTCATTCATGTGCCTTGGTTCTAATAATCATTATGGTGAATGTAGAGGTTGTTAACTGCCCGTGATTTTTTTGGAAGCTGTATGTTTCATGATGAGCCAAATGATAAAACCAAGGAAGTTCAGCCACATTAAAATTGATGTGGATGAAAGGCTTAATAAAATGCAAATAAGCATTAACAAGCCTTGGTAAGTTGAAAAACTGCAAAGATTCAAAGAGATTTTCAGAACCCCCTCACTTCATTGAAATGAGTCAAAGAATAAAAATTAGAGCCCAGCTTAAAACTTTAAAGTGTAACACCATAATAAAGAACACAACTTCAAAACATTTAACTTTACCAATATTTTGTTGCCAACATGCAACATCTTCAGAGTGTTGTTGCCAACGTGCAGAGTATTAACACCCCGAAGATGTTGTGGCAATGAAACATTAGTAAAGTTATCTTAAATGTTTGAAATTGTTTTTTTTATTATGGCATTGTACTTTAAAGTTTTAAGCTGGGCTCTAATCTATATTCTTTGATCATGTTTTCCACCCAGAAAATTGATTGTCACGATTATTGTTGAAATGAAATTTGATTTATAGTTGGCCCAACAGTTTCAAATGTGTGCATAGTTAGGATGCACACGATTACCATGATATTGTCTCTTTAAGCATTTACAGTACAACAATTTACACAGTTACGTAGAATACATATGCCTTGTTATTAAGACAAAGCTGACTGTGTTTGCAGGTATCTGCATATCCACCAAAATACTTATCTACCTTCACCATATAAACCAACTGCACTGTTAATTAGTAACGCATAAGTTTCATATTCACGTTCATTTCCCACCTAAAAATATTACCACACCCATTTTCAATCACTCCTAGCATAATAGAGAGGACTGAACAGAAAGAGCTTTAACTGCACCAACTTACATGCATCACTGTTAAAAAATAACACTTTTAAATTACAGGGATACTAAGTCAAATTCTTATAAAAATGAACCCATTAAGTAGCAAGGGCGCCAGACGATTGTCGGAGACTGGGTTTAATGAGAATTACACTTAGCGTAAATTAGGGGAGTGGAGTGATTTAGGCGTAAGCAAATATAGCTGAACCTTTTATATCGCAGCTGGATTCGTGAGTAGGGGTAAGTGGACAGCTGTTGTGAAGGGTAGTGTGTGAGAGACAAACTGTGATTGTGAATTGGTACCTCCGACGGGATTATGTATTAGTATGAATTTGAAAGTAGCTGAAACAACACTCGAAACCAAACTTACTCAGCTTCATATCACCATTCAGAGAACCGACGCAACCTTTCAAGCTGGACAACTTGATGCCATCGAGAGGCACCAAAAAGCGCGTGGAGGGGTAGTCACTGAGGCAGACACCCTGCGAAGAACGGTGGAAGAATCAAAAAATCGCAGCAAAACTAGATGTGGAGGAAAATAGTGTCTGGAACACTGAAGTCGACGCGAAGTTTGGCGAGGCAGTGGGTGAAATAAAGCGCCTGAGAGAGTGGCTCAAGGGACGTGAACGAAAACGCGAGATCAGAGAACGCGAACAACAAATCGACCTGCTTACCGGTGGTCAAACAATAGTGGAAGCTCAGACACGCAAGGAAAAGGCAATCAGAATCTTGGACCATGCCACTTTCAAGTTACAGAAGTGACACTCGAATGTTGAACAACTAGAAAGAGAGGGTGAACTCTTTGATAGCAACGACGACCAGTCATTTGCAAAGCAACAATTAGGAACTCAACCTAAAAAGATAAAAGATGCTGGGCCCAAGTGGAATAAGGGAGACGATATGCTGACCATCCAACTGCCATATGACGACCGACCAGTGACCAGACGTGGAATTCTAAGCCAGCTGGCTAAGATCTGTGATCCTCTCGGTCTTGTGTCACCGCAGATGCTGGAAGAGAAGCTGTTGTTCAGAGCTGCATGCGACACCGAGATACCATGGGATGCCAAGTTGGACGATAAGCTGTCTCAAAGATGGAAGAAATGGGAACTCAGCCTTTCCAGACGAGCGTTAGTACCGCGCACCCTAGTGGGTTATAGGGAGCCAGTGAAGGAGCTAGAGCTCTTCCTGTTTGGCAATGCCTCTACCCAAGGAGTCAGCGCCGCGGTCTACTTAATCGTGAAACAACGGTACGGAATCACTCAACGACTAGTCGCTGGAAAGGGGCGACTGGCAAAGCAAGGACTTACCGTACCACGCCTAGAATTGGTCTCTGCGCAAATGGCCACTAATCTAGTGACAAACGCGAGCAACGCCCTGTAGGAATTCCTGAAACCCAGAATGTATGGATGTATATATGAGCAAACTCAATCTATAGATCGTAGAGTGTAGGTGTTTTGCAAGCTTTGATATAAACAACAGAAGGCTCGTTCTTCGAGCTTTGTGAAAACTCAGAAAAGTTGTGAGCTCCCCAACGAGAATCGAACCCGCGTCTCCCGATTGCCCGTACGGCTGTCTTACCACTGGTTCAGTTTTCACACAGCTTGAAGAACGAGCCTTTCGTTGTTAATGTATGGATAGGTAGACAGTTTAGTTACCCTATACTGGACCCGAGACGACGGTACAAACAGTTCGTGGCAAATCGAGTAGCCAAGATTCATTTTCAACTAAAAATCGAATGGAGATATGCGCCTACTCATGACCTAACCAGCCGTGGTGGGCCAGTGATAACTCTGGTGGACTGGACCGGAATGGCTCCGCGACCACGACTGTCAAGTAGAACGAAAGCAGCATGGTTCACTGACAAGCTCGACGTGAATGAAGCGAAGACATAGTGAACCAAACGTATTCAACTGCAAGACCGCAAAGCAGCTCACCATAAGCATACCAAAGTGGCCCACAACTTACAGCCAAATGCCCAAGGTCTGCTCGAATGCCGAGGCAGAATTCACGGGATGTATCCGACCGATCTACCTTCCAACGTGCCGTTTACGATAAAGCTGATGCAGCAAGTGCATATTGAAACACTACACAGTGGTGTGGGTTTAACTATGGACGCCGTAAAAGGATTACTGGGTTCCCAAGCTCAGACGCCTAATGAAGTCCAACAGAACAGATTTCTGGGGATGTAAACGCTCCAGAGCAAGGGCCATAGCAGCACCACCTCCTGGCCAACTTCCAGAAGACCGAACGACAGGAGGGTCGGCTTTTGAAGTGGTGGGAACCGACGTCTTGCGGCCTATACGTTATCGCCAATCCTTCAAACGAAAGGGAAAGGCCTACCTGGCCACTCTCTCTTGTAGTTTATCCAGAGCATTTCACCTGGAATTAGTTTCCAACCTTGAAACGGAAACGGCCGTTCCGCTCCTGTACCTTCGGGAAAAAAAAAAACTGTTTTGGCGATTATTTTTTGCCAACTAATTTGGCTAAATTTGCATTAATGTCATAATGAGTGGCTGAACCGAGGCCGAACCTTTTGCTGTTGGAACAATGCATTGGGCTTCGTTTTTTGCATAAGAAGCCGCCTTTTGCAGTTTGTTCTCTCTGTGTATTCACGTGTATGATTAGAAGTGTAAAGGCGAACTAGTACAAAATAAAACGATTCAAGAACGACTAAGTTTTTAACTGGCATCCACTCCCTGTAGATGGTCCGCCGCTCTACCTGTTGAGCTATCCAGGATTCCCACAGGTGCGAGCTCAAATCAACTTTTTCAGTTGACTTTAGCAGCGTAGGATAATTGAAAACTTATCGTTTCATATATAAATACATATGTACATCTAGATAAAGATAAAGAACCGACCAGGCCTACTCAGAAGACAAACCATCAAGATATGTAACAATAAAAATCTTCTGCGGCTGAAGT
>JBAHVQ010000496.1:302164-317940 GCA_036872915.1 Nanipora kamurai | reverse complement strand
AGAATATCTCGTACACTTAAGTTGGATAATAACTCGCCTCCAATCCCTGTAGACTCGATAGCTCAACAGGTAGAGTGCCGAGTTTCCAGATCATGTTTTTATTAAATATGATGTAAACAAGCAGTTAATCAAGAAAGCATGCAGGCATGAAAAACAAAATAAGCAAGCACAATTAAAAATTGAAAAACGTGGCAGAGACCCAAAATATGATGGAAACGACGAATCGTCCACAAGATTTAAGAATTACCAATAATTAACGTCGAAAAAAAATTTATCATTTCTTACTGCCAGTAAATAGCCCCCATTGTTTGACCTCGTCCCTAAACAGGCAAAATAGAAAATTTTACCAAGTTTTCTTCAGAATTGCAATCTCACTTCTGTTGTTAGGGTAAAGTTAAGGTACTGTATGTACATCAAACGATGCTTACTGATTGGTGTCTGCCGATTGTCTAAACTTTCACTCCAACAGTGTTGGAAGGAATTCATCACATCAGAACTTGAATAGAAGTGATGTAGTCTTAATGACACAAAAAATCTTTTTCTCGTGCAGCAAAAAAGCATAAAAGTCAGAAAAAGCTATAAAAAAAAACACGGCAAAAATACGACATGCTAAACTGGCAAGAGAAAATCAAACGGCTATCATTATACCTTGCTGGTATAATGATAGCGGTTTGAGGGAGAGGGAGAAAAAGATGGAAAATGGAGATGGAAAATGGAGATGGAAGGAGGGGGAAAGAGAGAGAGAGAGAGAGAGAGCGCTTTATTTAAACACGAAATTTCTTGAACTTTTACATATGTCTTACAAGAAAGCCGTGTATAGAATATAAATTATTTTACAATTTTGCAACTGTTATTTCTACGTTGGATAACTATGTTTAAATTTAAGTAAAGATTCAATATTTTCCTGCTCTGATGATAATAAATTTCACAGTCTTACACCTTGATAAATGAAACATTTTTTCATGTATTCAGCGTTTGGTTTTTGGACTTGGAAATTTATATCTTTGTTTCTCAGGTTACAATTCTATTAAATTGATTAATTAATTATATAGGCGATCTTTTATGCATGATATTGTGCATCATTACCAGCATATTTTTAGAGCGCTCAATAGATAAGCTGTCCCAATCCAGATCATTATGAATATCCTGGGATATTTGTATGAGAGAGGGAGAGAAAGAAAAAGAGAGAGGGAGAGGGAGAGGGAGAGATTGATTGATTCACGTTTATTTTGTTACGGTAGTTACATCAATTTCAAATTTTACAAAAAAATATATAAAATTGCTTTACATGTAAGTCGAGTTTTATTATAATATATTAGGTAAGTAAAGATTTTAATTATAAAAAAATTTTACCTAATAAAATTATTTAATTGTCAAAGGTGAAGACGACAGTTTCTAAATTCTTTTTAAAAGTTAAGTTCGCTGACATTTTTACACCTCTTGGCAGGGAGTTCCATAGTTTTGCTCCACTAAACATGAAGCTATTTTTCATATAGTCTGATTTTGGTCTAGGAAGAACTAGATCTACATCATGATTTCTTAAACTATGGAAGTGAAGATCTTTTGTTTTGGTCAACCGTTCTAACAAATAAGTCGGACTTAATTCATTGAGTATTTTGTATACCATGATAGCTTCATGCTTAGAGCGCCTAATGGAAAGTTTCTCCCAATTTAACTTTTCCAAAATATCACAAGAACGTACACTATAATTACTGTTTGTCATAACACGGTTTTGAAGTTTTTGAAGTTTTTCTAACAATCCTTTAGAAATGTTAGTTCAAACTGCCTCACAGTAGTCAAACTGTGACTGAATTAGAGACGTATGTATATATTGGACATTAAGTCTCTATTTACAAATGGCTTTATCTGCTTCAGGCCGCTAACAGCAGTATTCACTTTTTTAGGTAATATGACTAACTTGTAGATTCCATTAAAGTAGATCGTCCACTATTATTCAGAGAGAGAGAGAGAGAGAGAGAGAGAGAGAGAGAGAGAGAGAGAGAGTGACAGACAGACAGACAGACAGACAGAGAAATTTATTTAAATTCGGAGTCTCATCAATTTACAAAAATTGCTTTTTATGAGAGCCGATAATAGTCATACATTTACAAAAGTTAAAATTTAGCTTGATTGAGTGAGACTGAGTAATGGCAATTTTCGTTTGAACAATGCTGAGGAATTTTCTAATCTTATTTCGGTGGGTAACTCATTCCACAGCTTTGCTGCACAAAATTTGAATCTCTTTTTCAAATATTTCGTTTTACGTTTTGGGAATAAGACATTAATATCCCTGCTTTTTAATGAATAATTTAATTTACTTGGATAAGTTTGAAGTAAATCTTCAAGATTTACTTCAAATTATTCTTCTTGAAACTATTCTTTCTTTACAATAAAATCTATCTGCTAAACCAAATCAAGTCTCTCGTCGACGTTAAGTCCAAGGGACATGCTGGGTTTAACTCTTCTAACAGGTTGCCTATTGAAGTCACGTAAGACACATCATTAATTTTATTAAGGTTGTCATCGGATCCAATGAACAAGCACTCAGATTTCGCCACATTTAAACTTAATTTATTGGCAATCAACCAATCATATACCATGTAAAGTTTGTAGAACACCACATTTTATTTTTATCGCTAAGCTTTCGACCTGCTGACTTTGCTCTGATGAAGTCCTGAGTCAACAGGTCAAAAGCTTAGGGATAAAATAAAACGTGGTGTTCCACAAACTTTACATAGTATATCAAATTATCACCATGCAAACCTTCAAAGGATTAATCAACCAATCACTAACATTTTTCAAATTACCGTTGGTGGAATGGATGATATCAGTGAATGATTTCCTTGATATTCTAATATTTGTATCGTCCGCATACATACGCGGATTCGAGTGTTCCTAACAATACGGGAGATCATTTATGTATATAAGAAACAAAAGCGGACCAAGTATAGACTCTTGAGGTACTCCACAACTGATTGATCTTGGGGCAGATGTATGACCATTCACCACACGTTGTTTACGATTCTTTAAATATGAGGAGAAAAATTTTAATGCTTTATTTGAAGTACCATACAAAGATAATGTATCCAGTAAAATACTATGATCCACTACATCGAATGCTTTAGATAAATCATTTCCTTTATCCATGTTTAAAAACCATTCAGTTGTTGCACCCAACATTGCAGTGGTCGTCGAATGGAGTTGTCTAAAACCTGATTGATACTTGGATAATAAGTTATGAGTTGAAGAATATTCGTGTAACTGAATATACACAAGCCTCTCAAATACTTTTGCAGTTGGTGATAGTACAGAGATTGGTCTGTAGTTGTTTAAATCGGCCTTTAAAACGGGGAGTTACACGGGCGGCCTTCAAATCACATGGAAATATTCCAGTATCAATTAACTGATTAAAAATTATGCAAATAGATTCTGCAAATATATGTGCAGCCAATATAAATAACCGACACAGAATTTTGTCAAGTCCAGCAGCTTTGTTTATACGTAGATTTTCAAGATGATTTAAAACATCCATGATGCTTACTGAATTTAAAAGAAAAACACTATTTTCTGGATTGATATATTTATCGTATCTTATAATCGACTCACTGAAGTCGGAAGATAAATTTGGTCCTATCTCAGAAAAGAGTTTGTTAAAAGCCTCCGAAATCTCTACAGGATCCGTTAAAGTTCCTTTTCCAGTCTTAACAGCTAGAATGTGTTGTCACTTTTTCTTTAACGCGACGTAGTATCGTTTACTGTCTTCCATAATTCACGCGGGTTGCCAGAATTTTCTTCTAAACGTTCTTTATGGTAATTAGCTTTAATTTTCTTAATTTCATTATTTATAGAATTCTTGGCGATATAATTTGACCAGTCAGTAGAATCATTAGTTTTGATAGCTTTAACCTTAAGTCTATGACGTTCATTCATGAATAGTTTAACCTAGCATCTATTCATGGTGATTTTTTATTGCGAATATTGTTTTAATCGGCGCGTGTTCACTCACAACCGAAAAAAATATTCTTTTCCATTCACTCCACATGTCACTAGGGTTTTCAACATTATGAAATTAGGGTTTTCAACAGTAGGATTATTCATTGTCACTAGGGTTTTCAACATTAGGATTATGAAATCCTAAGCCAAGGTGTGTGAATTAAGCGAAGTTTGAAAACAGACAGACAGACAGACAGAAATCCAGAGGAAACTCGAAGGTAGAGTAGGAATGCTTCCTTGTAAGACTCCATTGAGTCTCACAAGGGAGCATTCATTCAACAATACGACCAACAAAGACTGCCGAAAATATCATCATCAAAAATTTGTATTATATGACTGTTGCCCACGCCATATTTAGTACACGGCCTACAGCAGCTATGTTTTAAATTTTGTAAACAAATCAATGATATAGTTTATATATTTATTTTTTACCTCATTCATCACGCTACGAAGTCGTCGGTAGTGTTCCGATTCCACTTTAATGCAGACAGCCTGAGAAACCTATATATGAGATTATTTCAACATGTAGCCAGCAATTACAAAGCATTGTGCTTAAAACTTTCCTTCATTTCTACATCATCCCCATACTTACACAAAGTGAAAGGCTACAAATATTGAATGATTTGAAATAGTGAATAAAATCTTGTTAATGCATGTGTGCGATGCAATAAATTCGTTAACGGGGTTTGCTGTAAGAGGCAGACAACAGTATGTTTGTGGGAAGATTTGCTGCAAGAAACATTCAATCTGAAATCCGGCACACAGGAGCAGGTTCCCCAAATATGTTTCCTAAACAAAAGCTCCTAGTTTAGGTTGAAAATTTTCCAAAACTTTTAATCGTGGACACAGTTCTCTTTATTATAGAGCGCTATTCATTTCTTAAAAATTTATTTTAATTTAACTTTTTCAAATTTTATTTATAAATTTACTTGAAAGAAAGGTCTAATTAGTAAAGGACACTACAAGTCCCCGATAAGGTCATACAGCTTCATTAATTTATGTAAAATACACATATATACGAAAATGTGTTTATATATATAATGTAAATAGATGAAAACGTAAAGTAAAAATTGAGCGTTCCTAGTAGAAATGGGATTTAACATTTTACACTTGGGACAATCTTAGCTGTACGAATGATATTAATTGCAAATGTATTATTCAGTCTTGTACACTGAAAATCCTCCAGCCCTTTTTAAAGTGACCTAACAAAAAGTTTATATTGCAGCTGGTAAAGCATTCCACTAATGACCAAAAAGTCATTAAACCCCTACACTTAGTTGTTCAGCATAACAATACTTTTAAGGAGCTTTAGTGCCAACACAATACTTCTTCAATTACATACCTGAGAAAGATATAACATATCTTTAAATTTTTTTATGGGATTCGTAGAAGTAGGAAGTCTGAAGTGCATCTGAATCTCATTTAACATTTCTTCGTTTCCTAATAAAAAGTAACAAGAAACATCGCTAAACTTTCCAAAGAAACTGAACCAGACAACTTCAATAATTTTAATCACAATCTTGCCCAGTATCTTAACGCCTTTTGATTGTATGGTTCGTTTTCGAACCATTAAGACGTTAGTATTTTACACTAGCTCACGCCAGACAATTTCAATCGTCAAGGGAAGAACCCTCAGTCAACAAGGAGTTAACTGTAGCCTGTCGATTTACAAACAATGTCAGCAACTTCAGAGAGTGATTAACGTCTTCACCTGATGTGTAACTTGTGGTAAAGTCTTGTGGTAACTTGTAACGTGTGGTAAAGTCTTGCACATTCCAGCAGTCTTAATTTATCGAATAACATTTCGACGATGTAGGCGGTACTTCGCTAAAAGCCATTGTTCCTTTTTCACAATTAGATTACGTTATGTAAGGTGGCAGCGCTCGAGGGTAAAAACCGAGTCTACTGTCATCTTATAGAAAGTGAAAGCAAGTAATGAAATTATTTTAGTTGTATAAACTTGGGTACTCAGTCATTCCGAATTATTATCTCAGAAAATTGAAGCATTGTTCATCACTAAAAACTAACCAAGACCATATCGTGCTACGAGTGAGGACCACGCTAGGACTCTTACCCATTATTCGTTCGTGTAATTTCTTTCAACGAATCCAAATAACGCGATAGACGAGTACAAATATCCTGCAATATTTAGAAAGTAGGTTCTTTGCACCCTGAAATACCTATTAGACCAGATTTTTAATGACCTAATAAATACGCCTAAAATTGTACATGTTGCGTAATCTGGAACTTTAGTTCAACTTCTGGAAGTTTCATTTTTTCAAAAATTTCAATAAAAAGGGTTAAACTTTGATGTTATTGGATAATAAATAACTTATTAACAGCTTAGTGTACTGTGAGATACTTTACTCGTCATTTGTATTTTGACATGCCCATCTGGGTCGTTAAAATACAATGTGACACGTAAATATCCAGCAGTACTTTTAACTAAACTGTCTAATAAGGTATATCTATCGATTATTAAATAGCGAGAAGCCAGACCATTCATGATTCCAGGTTTCATATTAGTTTAAATTGTTGGGTTAAATGCTTTGATGCAAAATCTAATTTGCTAGGTTAAGAGTTGTGGCGATATTAGTACAGCAGGCTCGTCACCCATTTACATTTGGTGCATGTCTGGGAAAGTAACACTTCATACCAGAGGTGGGTCTAGGGTTAAAATGGAATTTTCGAAGTATTGGGCGGAGGGCACAGACGTCTATTTCAAGTTCACTGCAAACAATCATGATATTTACAAAGCAACGGGACAAAGCAACGACAAAGATTTAACTCCCTGGCGCCAGATTCAGTCAGCCGTGACTGATGCAGACTTTAGTATTTTACTCTGGCTAACTCCAGATGATTTTACTCATCAAATGGCAAAAATTGAGTCACTAAAGATTTGAGGAAGATTTAAAACCTATCTCTTTAAAAATTTTTTGTTAACATTCAACACTTGACTTAACATTGCACTACTTGAAATATTTCACTTATCACTGGCAAAAGATCGCTCATGTTTGAAAAATATTACAGATAAAAAGCGTGAAGTTTGCATTCACTTTAGAGGCTGGTGGTACCCTTACATGCTTTGCATGGTGCGATAAATGATTTTTGGGATATAAGACATGCATCTGGATAAAACTAACTACGTGCTGAATTATGAGACTTTCTACCTAGACCGGTTGGCTAACCATTCGTTAATGGCAGCTACTAATGACTAATGACACTACTGTGTTCCTTTCTCTCAGCAGTAACCTACGAGTAATTTACTTCTGATGTATTTAAACATTGCAAAGTTATTTACTTTCACTTGATTACTTTTGTTAACAATTGAATATTCTACAACCTACAGCAGATCTATTGTCAAGCGTAATACTATTTCATCCCAAAATATTTTTGAAGATATTTGTTTCTCAGTTTTGTAACCGTGCATAGGCGTAATTTTTTAACTTACTAAAACTAGTGACTAAACAAACCTTATCTTCCTTACCATATCCATGGTGTTGTCTGTGCATCATAAGAGGACTAGTAAAAGACCAGTCTTGTTTTTCTGTTACTGTAGAGAGGGTCTGAAATTGAGGAAACGATTGTAATCCATATTCAGATGCAAATCTAGGTTGAGGATATCCTCGCACGTCCCAACAATCCATGGTGTAATTGTAGTAATGGACTAAAGATATAAGAGATAAAAAGAGACCAGTAAGTCGAGTAGGAAGGGGTAAAAAATTTCTGTGTTATAATGCGATTTGTGAGTTCCCGAAAAATACATAACTAACAGTTGAGCAAGGTTACTTACCATCTCCATAGAAGTCGCTCTGTGGATCACTAGAAATCCATCCTTCTTTTTCCGATTGTAAGCCATTTGAAGGCGATGAAGAGACAAACGGACGCGAACTATCCACGCGAACTGCAGTTTTCCTTATTGTTCCAATAAAGAGCTGATTTTAAAAAGAAAATTCATATAAAAACAAATAGCGCGGCCGTACATTACATTTCTTCGTATATTTTGAAATGCCCGCGAGGTAAAAGTAAATAGAATTCATGTGTAAAATGAAGTGATATTTTTATTTCGAGAGTGACGAGGAAAACTGGCCCACAAACACCTCATATTCCACAGGACACTGTTTAATTTCAATAAAGAGCTTCTCTTCTAGCTAATTGAGTTCCTAGATGGCACGCACCCTGGTCATTCACTAAACTGTATGGATGAAAGAAGCATTATACATTCAAAATTCAAAACTGCGTTAAGGTTTGAATTAGAGTTTGCGGTAGCATTAGGTCCAGATTTACTGTTTGGCTCTTGCTTTATGTCACAAATAACGAAAATAACTATGTTCACGTTGATACAAATGTAGAGCGTTGCATCAGCAGTATTAAACGATTTGTAGAAAACCAAAAGGCTTGGGAAACTGCCGGTACTTAGGCGTAGAAAAACTGACGTTTCGGGCGAAGGCCGTTCATCTGTTTCCCAGTCCTTTTGGTTTTCTACAAGTATGTTCACGTTGAAATTGCTACGAAAGTAAAATTTACCACCCACCCCCGAACACTCAGGCTGTCAGCCCGTTTACCAGACCATTTGCAATGCACGTAGTAAGGCATGCAGCTGGACAAGCAGTCAGCACGCAAGGCATGGAAGCAAGAACGTATCTGTCCGTCGAACGTCCAGCCAGTCAGCAAATTGTACGAGTAGAAAAAATGACCAAAATAGGTTGATGTGGTCCAACAAGTAGAGAGCTTTATCAATGTATATAATGTGCAATACCTTTATGTAGTCTTCTCTGTAAATTGAAGTGTTCTTAACGTGATACCTGAAAGCCAATCAGTCATTTTGTTTGTGATTTGCGAATGATCGAATACAAAGGAAACCGGTAAGGAAAACAGCAACGGTGCATTACCAGTTCTGTGAAATGCTAGCCTCAATCTCATTGTTTCCACTCCATACGAGAATTGAAGGGTGATACTGTAGTCTTTGGATCTTAAGAACAAAACAGAAGATGATGAGCAAAGGGCTTTGGTTGGAGTACAGATAAACTCATATTTGGTGGCCCTAACCAGAACCACACATTCAAATGTTTTAAATTACAGCTAAATATTTTATCAACATTCATAAAATGTGGATGAGCTATCACTTGTGATTGACATTGAACCTATATGAAACTAGAAATTTTACATTACATGTCAACCACTAATATTATATGTTATATATCGTGCAGTCTCCAGTTTTAGACGTTATATATCAATCTCATCGCTCGCTACATGTTGTATTGTAGAACACCGCCACTGATCATCAACTAAGATCAAAGACTTTGCAAAAGTCAGTAGCGTACATCATGTGCATCACCGTGCAAGTGAAAGTTTCTACAAAAGAACATAAACATACGCGAGCTCTAGTTAGTTAATACCAAGGTGAGACTCGAATTACCGGTGTACAGTGTGCGATTAGTGAAAACTGCGTATTACTAGTGGTATTAATGTGTGAAGATCTATTGACAGGTAGACGGGTAAATCTCCACAAACTCTTTATTTTCGAAAATAGGTCGTTTGTTGTTTTGTACTAGCTATTTCGAACGCTGCGGTTTTTGGCTAAGAACAGTCCACCACGAGAAAATTTGACTTGAAAAGTTTGGGAGTTTGTGTTGCTTGTCTGTTCTTTATTATTAACGGTTCTTTACAACAGAAACACCTCATGGTTTTTTGTCTGGATATTGCAGTAGCGTAGCGAAGGGAGCTTTGGGTGTTCAGCCTTCCAATTGCTACCACTACCCTAACATCAAAACACTGCACCAGAAAGCAAAAAACACCAATATAAAGGAGATGTTTGACACCAGACCCCTCATATAGGTGAAACCTAACACTACCTATCCCACCCCAAAGACAAATTTCCGCCAACGAGCTTGAGATATGGTGATTCAAGCAGCTCGGATGTTGTTCGACTTTCAAAATACGAAGAAAACATTCGCCAAGAGGCTCGTGTTCTTTTCCTCTTCTACCCAGGTTCAAATTTTTGATCCCAGTAATCAAGCATGGGAAACAATCAGTTGCTTCTTGTATATTTCCATTCGGGACTTAGTCTTTTTTGGGATATTCATGCAAGCTTATTGTAAGTTTAGATGAACAAAATTTGGAAAAAGGAAAGAAAAAAGGATTTGAAAATGGAAAAAACTCAAAAAAAAATAAACTTAATAGAGGTTAATAGAATTTGGGATTAGTGTTAAAGCGAAGAATTCCCGGTTTTTTGCGTACTTTTCCACCGCTCGACCAACTGAGCCATATGTGGAAAGGTGGGAATAGGCAGCGAGAACACAGTACAGATAACAGTACCTGTACAGCGGAATTTGTCGGTTGAAGGGGCAGAATCGTGAGAATTACAGCGACAGGATGAATACTCCTGACGTCGACATTACCTTTTAGATAAGCAAAAACGTAACTCGAGTAATGATTGATAAACTCAACTTTCGGTTTACTACTTCAGTGCTCCACCATCTAGGCTACAGGTCCAGTGTTGGGAGCTGACCTTGGGAAAGTATAATGCAGGCATTTCTGAACGCAAGCCAGTTTATTTTTTTAAACCCTATAATGAACCTATGTTTTTGTAATGGAATATATAAATAGAAAGAGGTATAGATAAATAAGCATGTGTGTGTGTTTGTGTGTGTGTGTGTGTGTGTGTGTGCAGTAATGTTATTTACTGGCCGGAAGGTCCGATAAAAAATATTTTCTGACAGGCTCAAAAATTGCTTGAGACCGTAGGCCTAGGGTTGTCATTGAGACTGAGAAAACACCTATCTATATCGACGGAGCAAAGAAAAAGGTAAATTATGTAATCATTTTTTTTTCCTGTCTGGTGTTATTTCTTTGCGTTGCTCCATCACTCAACTCATTGTTGATGGTGTAAATATTGTCATTTACTGACTCAACTAGATGATAAAGTTCGCTTTTGTTTTGGTAACCTTCGTCCTAGCCCATTTTTTATCCAAAAACATTCACGTAAACAAACTGCCGTTTTTAAAAAGTTTAAACGGTATATAGGAATCAATTTGGTGACGACAAAATATTCTTAATAAACAGTCGGACTGTGATCAAGATATCGTAACATACGGCCCGCTGCTGTAGCCAATCAAATCACAGGAAAACCGACAACTCAGCCCGGCCACGATTAACAGAAAAACAAACGTTATTTTCCTTTTGAACTAAAATAAGGGCACGCAGTAATTTACGTACGTATATTAGTGTGTGAAATTACTGAATGCTGAATTACTTCAGATATCGACGCCTTAATCTGTATAGAAACATGACAAAAATACCCAAACACCACACTTCGTCATCCCTTCACGTCTCGATAAACTCCAAAGCGTACCTGATGCTCAACTTCTTTTTCAACCGAGTCAAGAAACTCAGCATCCGCAGGGTAATAATCACAGGCAAACATGAATTCCTGCCAAACCATCAACCTACGTGTTAAGACGTTAAGAAAAAGTATGAATCACGTTCAATTTCCCAACTTACTAATGAACGTGCTCCTAATGCAAAAAAATATGATACATAGCGACCAAATATTGACCAAAAATGAATCTTACAATTGTTCTAAAATAATGACGTGTAAACTTGTAACAGAACACACAACAACGGTAACTCCGAAAATCGATAACATATTTAATTTATTCGACTAAGCTTTAGTCATCATCAGGAATGCTGCTGGGATTCATGTGGGGGGTCTACTTATACAAAGAACAATCACGTAAGATCTATTAATAGAAAATAATGAGTTTGACCAGGCGGAAAACGTAATCTCAAGAGGAATATCAAAGCCCAGCAAAATATCTTTACGAAAGCCATCGAGTCGGACACAGACGTAAAGTCATAATATTTAATAAAGTTCTAACGTTTCGTTATTATCATCACAACATCTTCAGAGAATGATTTACAGAACTGCCTAAAGCCTAAGTATATAGTACGAAGTTGTAATAATATTCATGCATTAACCAATCAGAAGACGAACTAAAACTAAAAGTTACAGGTATGAGTAACACTAACAACATGGAAGAGTGAAGGAAGAAATATAAAAGGAAAAGTGGTGCTGAGCCAGTATATTGGCATTTAAAGAGGGTTTAAGATTACGAATGAGTAGACTTTCTCGTAAGAGAAGTTCCGACTCGAAAGGACAACAAGAAAGGATTTTAAAATCATCAAAGGAGACTGGGAGATCCGTGTCACGGTGGTGTGAAAGAATACTGGTGAGAGGAGGGTTAGTGCGCATTTTTTACCTGTGAGAGGTGAGATTCCCATATGGTCAGATACGCGTGTATGGAGGTGCCGGATGGTTTCTCCGACATACGAAGCTCCGCAGCTTCGACACGTAAAATGATAAACTACATGCGATCTTAAGCGTAGAGGAATCTTGTCTTTAAAAGAAAAGAAATGAAAAAGTCTAACCGAAGGGCGAGCAACACCTAATGTTGATGTGAGGAAAAGCAGATGAGAAAAGTTTTTTTATCTGAGTTCGGATTTGAGAGAAATGTTGCCCAGTAAATGGTAAAGAAAGGTAAACGACAAATTTGGGAACCGTAAACAATTTATTTGATGTGGAGAAGACTTTGTCTTGAAAGGAGGCGATACATCTGTCAAGACGTTTTACGGGATAACCATTATTAATAAAAATGCGTTTAAGTTTTTCTAGTTCAGCATGAAAAATAACGTAAGTAGAACAAATACTGAAACAGCGGTT
This sequence comes from Nanipora kamurai, assembly GCA_036872915.1. Taxonomy (NCBI): domain Eukaryota; kingdom Metazoa; phylum Cnidaria; class Anthozoa; order Scleralcyonacea; family Helioporidae; genus Nanipora; species Nanipora kamurai. The sequence goes on along the minus strand of JBAHVQ010000496.1, from coordinate 305,225 downwards.
AAGTAAAGAGAAAATCAAACACCTTTTGTAAGAAAACGGAATAAAGGAATCAAACGAAGTAAGAAGACCTGTAAAAGTGGGTTTGCGGTAGACATTAGTTGAAAAGCAACCAGTGGAACGGACGATATTGTCTAAGAACGGCAAGGATTTGTTGACTTCTAATTCATGCGTAAATTTTATTTTGGAATGCCTAGAGTTGAGATAATTAAGGAATGGAACAACGTGATCGGTGTAATATATGTATAATTTATGTTGATATTAGATACTAACTATTACTAGTATTAGACTACACATGATTGGACAAAAGGAACTTGATTGATAGTTGGACATATAGAAAGAGCACGAGGTAGATAGGAATATAGAAGGTGTTTATAAATCGAGAGAATAATAAATACAAGGAATATATATAGTCGTGAATTGTAAATCATTATAATCGGGAGAACGAAATAAAATGAAACAATGGTCAACATAACGACGGTAAAACAACGGTTTAAAATTAGACGGACAATCATTACGCCAAACAGATTCATGGTGAGAAAGAAAAATATTTGCAAAGAGAGGTTCCAGGGGAGAACCCATAGCAACGCCATCAACTTGTTGATAGACTTCGCCGTTAAACGCCATTATGGAAAATGGCAGTTATGTAAATCATTCTCTGAACATGTTGTGATGATAACAGCGAAACGTTAGAACTTTATTAAATATTACGACTTTACTTCTGTGTCCGACACGATGGCTTTCGTAAAGATATTTTGCTGGGCTTTGATATTCCTCTTGAGAGTTCTCGGGGTGCTTTCGTCCCATGGTTGAGCTGCGGTTTCAGGCGGCGGATGGCGAGCGCTTCCTTAAATTTGTAACAAGATGTAAACTTTTTAATGACAAATATAAGAGCCCAACATAAAATAAGGAGGAAAGGCATGATAAACTACAAGGAAATATATATACAATATTTACCACTTTCTAACGTTTCGTTGCCAAGCTTGCAACATCTTCAGAGGTTGAATTACAAATGATCAGAGTACAATGATATATAGCGACACAAGGCATATCAATTGCAGGCGTTAACCAATGGAAAATCAGGATAAAAATAAAAGTTACAGTGGAGCAAAGCAATGATAAATAAGATGTAAAAAAGAATTGAGATCTAGAAGATAGATCAAAATAAAAAGAGTGGCGCCGAACCAGTGTTCCTATTTAAAGATGGTTTGAGTTTAGCTATGAGTAGGCTTTTACGTAAAAGTACTTCGGATTCAAAGGAGCAAGAGGAAATGATCTTAAAGTCGTTGGAAGAGGTAGGGTGTCCAGTAGCTAAATGGTGTGATAGAATGGCAGTGGGAAGAGGATTTTTTCGTTTTTTGTAGTAAGGGCTGAGATTCCCATGTGGTCTGAGATGCGCGTGTGGAGGTGCCGGCAGGTTTCATCGACATACAAGCCTCCGCAGCCTTGACACGTAAATTTATAAACTACGTGCGATCTCAGACCGATGGAAATACGGTCCTTAAAGGAAAAAAGGTTTGAAAACCGTAGCGTGGGTAGAGCGACGAAGCGAAGAGCGATGTGAGGAAAGGAAGACGAGAAGAGTTTTCTTAATTGAGTTCGAGCTTGTAGAAAATGCAAGCCAGTATAAGGAAGTGAAAAATAAATGAGGCGCTTAGGAACAGTAGATGGCTTGATAGGAGACGACAAAGTTTTGTCTAAAAAAGAATTAAAACAACTGTCGATGAGTCTTGTCGGAAAACCATTATTCATAAAAATTCGCAAGTAAAGTAGCTTATAAATTTACGTGTCAAAGCTGCAAAGCCTTGTATGTCGATGAAACCTGCCGGCACCTCCACACGCGCGTCTCAGACCACATGGGAATCTCGGTCCTTACTCGCAATAAACGAAAAAATCCTCCTCCCACCGCCATCACCATTTAGCTACTGGACACCCTATCACCTCCAACGACTTTAAGATCGTTTCCTCTTGCTCCTTTAAATCCGAAGTACTTTTACGTAAAAGCCTACTCATAGCTAAACTCAAACCATCTTTAAATAGCAACATTGGTTCGGCGCCACTCTTTTTATTTTGAATGACCTACCTTCTACATCTAAGTTCTTTCTTACATGTTATTTATCATTGCTTTGCTCCAATGTAACTTTTATTTTTATCCTGATTTTCCATTGGTTAACGCCTGCAATTGATATGCCTTGTGTCGCTGTACTCTGATCATTTGTAATTCAATCTCTGAAGATGTTGCAAGTTTGGCAACGAAACGTTAGAAATTAATAAATATTACATACATTTCCTTGTTGTTTATCAGGCCTTTCCTCCGTATTTTATGCTGGGCTCTTATATTTGTCACAAGACTACGTTTCCCGCCTGTTCAATCTATTGCTGATATTTTTAATAACGTGTAAATTTTTTAACTAATTTACTGGTTAAACTTTCTAATAGCTGAAACGTTACTTGAATTTTTTTTGAACAATTAAAGAAAACACTAAAGGTTCTACGAGAGCATAATTCGAAAAAGATATCAACTATTTTTCTATAAACGTGAGCAACATACGTACCCTAGCTCATCAGCTATGTTGTAGAATGAGTCATGTTGATAAATTCCTCCACCCCAGTTCCTCACGACATTCATATTGGCATCAGCAGCTGACTGCAGTATATTTCGAATTACATCATCACTGACACGGTCTTCAAATGAATCTTAAAAAAATAGATTCGACAGCATTCTACAAGCCTTTTCGATACCACTAAGTTTCTTATTCTTTCTCCCCCAGTCCCCCTTTCTCCTTTGTATAGTGTTAATCTTACATTTCATATTACTCTGAGGCTGATTGTGAAATAGAATTGAAACACTGCACATACATCCTCGTGGATAGCGTTAAGTTGTTGCGAGAATATCTCGTGCACTTCAGTTGGATAACTCGCCTCCAATCCCTGTAGACTCGATAGCTCAACAGACAGAGCGGCGGACCGGATTCCCGAAGGTACGGGTTCAAATCCCGCTCGAGTCAACTTTTTCAGTTGACTTCAGCAGTGTAGGTTAAATGTGAATTTTTCGTTTCATATT
>JBAHVQ010000496.1:284707-301110 GCA_036872915.1 Nanipora kamurai | reverse complement strand
TCATAATATTTACAAACCAGAGTAGCGTTTGGTATGTCGGAAATTTCACCTGGTTGCCGTGAACTTGTATCTTACTATCATAAAAGTACTTTACAAACTGAGTTTCAGATGTATAATTTAACTGTGGCTGAGATAAGAACGTTGGAATACATGATTTTTCCCATAATTTTGCCTTAATTTCAAAACTACCTAGAAAACAGTGATTTGTTTAAGAAAAGTATGTGATCTAATGGTCATAACAAGGCCACTATTCAATATATGCATTTCAGTTTTGCTGTGTAAAATAACTTTATGCTGTTCGTCCCTCAAAGACAAAAAAATGGGAAAAAATTAAATTTGTAACATCAAACTTCCATACTTTACCATGGAAGCTATTTTCCGTACATTAAATGCAGCGATTGGTCACACTAGGGACTTTGGACAGTTTCTGCCAGTTTGTGGACTTGAACTGTTTTCCAGTTCCTTGGAGCTGAACATGCGTTGAACGTCTACTTCTAGTACATTACTGGAATTTCGAGACATCTCAAGAGTGCTAATTGTCGGATTATGATTGGATAGTTATCTCGTGAAGTATTAAAGTGTCGGAAACTTTGGCCATATCCTCAGTGCCAGCCTCACAAACTCATTAATAATTCACGAGCAAAATATGAAAATATTAAAAATTTAAAAATGGAGGTAAGTTTGACACCGTGGGAAGATTTTACATAAATCTGGACAACTTGCGGTTTTGTTTGAGAAGCTACTTCATCCGCGCGTGAAAATTTCTTCCTTCGATTTATTTAAACTTGAACTAACACCAATAGTCTCACCGTCTTGGATTTTCTGTTGAACAAGCTCAACCTCACGGAAACCAATACGTAAAATTTTTGTGGAAACTTCACTGCACTGACTGCTTCCAAAGGATACCTGAAACAAAACAACATTTTTTTCTATATCCAGCACCCACGTCTTGCAAGCAGTTTTAAGAGACCCAAAGGTTACGACATATAATTAATCGCCAACCACCAACCTTCTAATTTTCCAACAGCAGGACTCTTATCACTTACAGTGGCAGTCAAAAATAATTAATAATTTCTTTGTGGACACATTATGTTACATAACGTTTTAAGTGATTGACCGTTTTTGGTAATTTTTGTTTTGAATTGTACACATTTACCTCCAGTACACGAATACTACAATAAACAGACATGATAACGCGGCCGTTGAAAAAATATGGATAAAAATGTTAAAATCCGAGATGTCACCCCCCAAAATTCTGTAATTTGTAAATCACATTCACTTTGACTTGACGACAAATAAATGTGTATTATTAAATGTATAACAGCTTAATCACATAGGGTAATCCTGAATGTGTTCATGTTTCAACGTCAGAAATCTAATGCTCCTTAAGTTCTTGATGTGGTATAATTTTTGATCAACGTTGGGTGATATTGCTATCCACTGAAACATTAGCGTAAGTGATGCAGCGTACGTCACCGCTGGAACGGTATTCGAAAGTACTCAGGAGGAGCTTTCAAAACTCATGAGGTTTCAACTTCCAGCTCGTTGCTGTCGTGGAAAAATGAAGGTCAGAGTTTAAAATTCTGGTGGACACCATTCAAACATTCACCCAGCTTACCAATCTTACTCAATCAGCCAAAATTGTGGCTGCAAGCATGCCACCAACCACTATAAAGAGCTTTTAAACAGTTTTCAAATGCACCTGGTTTCCACCTTCCAGTCCGTTGCCATCATGCAGGAATCATGATCACAATGCAAATTTCGTGTCCACACCATTCAACACATTTACCCAGCAAACTGATATTTTTCCTTCAGGGCAACCGAATTCAACCAGTAATTACATTTCAAGATACCCATTAAGAAATTTAAAGCGCGTGTGGTTTCATTTTCTAGCTTACTGTCATTGTTGGAAAATCGTGAAAACGATGCTCCTGGTGATTAAGACGTCACTCCTTTGTGATGTGGAAACTACATCAGTAAGCACAGTCATGATTTCTCAACGGTGGCAATGGACTGGAAGCTGAAACCGGACGCATTTGGAAGCTCTTTAAAAGTACTTTACTATGGCACATGGTATGCTTGCAGCCAAGAGGTGCTGGTGGAATATTGTTGCCCTTAAAAAAGAACAGCGAGCTGGGTGAAAGTGATGAATGGTAGCCACACGAAGTTTAGATTGTGATGGTTTCTTGATGATGGCAACAAGCTGGAAACTAAAACCAAGCGCTTTTGAAAGCTGTTCATGAGTACTTTGGAATACTTTACCAGTACAACCGTCCGCTGGGTCACTTGCATGATTACTAATCTATTAATGTTTTTATGGATAACTATATCACTAAATGTTCATCAAAAAAGTACATCAAGAAATCCACGGGATTTGGACTTCCTTATGCTGAAACTTGGTGAGATGAATGTCCTGAATGATTAAGCTGTTATATATACAATAATTCATATTTATTGCTTGTTAAATCAAACCGAAATTGATCCATAAATTACCGAATTTTGGGGGTGACATTCCGGATTTTTACATTTTTATCTATATTTTTTGAATGACCGCATTATTATGGCCGTTTATTGTAATATTCGTGTACTGGAGGTATATGGGTACAATTCAAAATAAAAATTACCAAAAACGGTCAATCAGTTAAAACGTTATGTAACATAATGTGTCCACTAAAAAATTATGAACTACTTTTGACTGCCACTGTATATCTATTAGATATGGGGTCTCGATTTCAATCAGTTCTTTGCTTTTCTATTTTTAAAAGTGTTTTAACAAAATAAATTTCCACATTTTGCCGCTTCATGGTACCATTTGCAGTTCTCGCTAAACGAAGGTTGATAGACGGCTTTCTAGATGTCCTGGTTAATTTCATGAGTCAACCCTGGCACTGTACTTTCTAGCTATATTAGTTGTTGCAACTTTATATAGATTAGAGTTCCGACATGAACCTGTCTAGAAAGATTCTTTTTACTGCAACATTTACTGCTATCAATTCCCTCGTATATGTAGCCACCATTTCATTATCCTCAACCGCAAGTTAATCTTACCGAAGAACTCCTATATCTAATATCCAAGTGTCACACCCTGCATTTAAGACGTCCTATGCACTTACAACAAGACTGTACAATGGCTGATTTCCATATCCCCGAGGCCACCACGTTTCCACACCATGTTTGTCCTTTAGCATTATGGTTGGTAGTGTAACTTGGAAAGTCCCGGGAAGTGCACAATGAATGATTGTTTTACTTCCAACACCAAACTTCGGTAATGTAACTTCAACTGTTCCATCGCTCGCTCTTAATCCACAACCCACGACTACATCAACATTTAAGAACCAAGACACTTCATTGTCATATCCTACAAATGAATAAAAAATATGAATCCGTAAAGTTGTTGGACAGCCATGAGCAGTTAACTACAAAGAAATCTCGTTGGAAGAACTCTTATATAAGTACACCAGTCGTTAGGTCAAGGGCAGTCTTTAGGCGATCTAATTGGCTAGGACTCCTGAGACCAGTAAAACTGACAAGGGCTGCCTAGAGGTTTTGTAGGACCTGGGGCAAAATACCGTTTACTGGTTCTTGATGACTGATGACATCACACATGTAATAAGTTCGTGTTTGAGAGTGTTAGCATGCATCAACACCACGTCAGTATTGAATCTAATAAAACTTTCAATGGAACCAATTACACTTTATTCGAAAAAATAAACCAATGTTCTTCAACTCACTTTTAAATGACAGGTCGCACTCTAACAAGCGCACGGCGTCGAATAAAATACATTTATATACAATAAATGCGATTTCTTTATGAAGGAAATGTACTTCTTCAGTGTTCAGTAGGTCAAAAATTTCAGAGGGTCCCTATCAAGTTGGGGACCCGGGGTAACTTGGTCCCCCTGCCCCTTCTCGGCATGTGATACACGAACGTTCGTTCAGATCAAATCCTGAGAAAATATTTCTGAGTCCAAACGTCGATCGTAACGATCAACAGACTGCTTGGACCGTCTCACCAGTAATTACACGGTCATGCGTACGATTCCATTTTGAGGATTAGGAAAGTTTCCTAAATAATTTAAGCTTGATGAACACTCCCGTATGTTCTGCAATAACTCCAATCTAGCACATGCATAAGAATTATCCCTAACAGACGACATGTGAATGTTCGTCAAGCTCGTGTTCTCTGAACAAAAGATTCCTGATGCCAGCCGCGAATCGAACCCGCAACCTTCTGATGGCTGGTGAGATGCTCTAACCATTGAGCTAGCAAGACTAAGACAGCGAGCTCAACATCTCAAATTTGGTAGCTTAATGGTTAGAGCGTTCTCACCGGTCGTCAGATGGTTTAGGGTTCGATCCTCGTCTGGACCTCAGAAATCGTTTTTCTTAGGAGAGGAGCTTAGCAAACGTTTATTGAAGTCTACAGTAACCCCAACCTCCCACGTGCACAAAATTGGTATTTACTATTCAAATAATGCATAACATTCGTAATGGATAATAAAAATCAATGAAAATAAAAATCTCTCATTCTCAACATACTTTAACAAGCCTACATGAAAGAGGAGTCAAAATGTAAGTTGACGAAAAAAGAATACCTGGCCGTACTAGACTGCCTTTTAGCAAAATAGAATTATTTTTGCCCAATGTTCAATAAGTCGGATTAAGAGTCGGAAATTTGTGGCCTGAGCTAGTTGCTTACAATAATCAGAAGCACAATACGCATCAAGATAATCAACCTTTTACTGCCTCAGTATTTGTACATTCTTTTGTTCAAGTAAGGAAGAAAGACGTAATTAGAGCCGAAATAAAATAAACCACAGCTTATACGAGCATGGCCAAAATAAGCCTCGAACACTCGTATAAACAGTCCAACCACCCGTACCGAATTTACATAGGGGCCTTTGAGGCCATGGCTCGGGCGTAAAAATGCTTAGGGAGGCATACTAAACTGTAAAGACCAAATGCGAAGAGCCTAAGAGTCGTTGTTGTGAATTGTAATCCCTCTCTGTTACTTTGGATTGCTTTTCTTAAATGTATTCACTTTTCCATGAGTGACCAAAACAGGTGACGGCTTATTTAAGTTATACGAATACTCGTAAATGCATTGTATGCCACTTATTTTAGCCGCGGTCTATACTAGCCGAGGTTGGTTTTCTCTTGTATGAACGTCCTTTTTTCTCATAGACGTTGCAATATTTGGGTCATTTATAACGCGACTCAAATAAATCGCAAACCGTCGTATAAATGGTTTCACCATGAAGTTGTTTGCAAGTTGAATTACAGCCGGGTTGAGTATTCCTACGACTAAAACTTAAGCGACGAAATAACTATCGAAAGTTCACCGTTCGCGGCTTATTTCAGCCACGACTTATTTTCTTTCATATAAACGGCCCTACTGAAAACAATCGGCCATTCCAGATCCGAGCCGGGAATGTGGCCACAATAACGCTGACATTGCATCAAGGGACTGTTTTTACGGACGAGTCTGTTGTTTGCATTCTTAACAACAGTTCCAGAATGCAATGCAAACCTGGTTATTATCAGGTCTCTGGCGCAATTTCGAAGTGGCGAATATAGTTTGGATAAACAGTACCTTTTTCGGTCTTGACTAGGACATCCTTTATAAGAAGACTATCAAACGCTTGAATTGAAATATTTCTCCTATAAGAATAAACACAACAAAAGAGTTTAACAGCAGGATATAACGGAGGATCACATGTAAGAGGGGGATTAGCCTAAACAGGTATCATTCTCACCTCAAGGATTTTTTAGATCAGGAGTAACGTTACGAAGACTCTGCACCAAGAAATTCTACGCACGAGCCATTTACTCCCACGATCTACAGTGTCAAAGTACTAGATACAAAACATGTTTCCAAATCCAACCGGATATTTATGGATCCTATCTGTAGACTTTGCAAGGCGTCAATTTTTGTAGTTACCGCACACTGTACAGAGTTTGTTTTCACATCTGATTTTTTAGCTGGTATGTAGTAACGGAAACTTTGGCTACGACGAGCAACCTCCGGCTCTTATATAAAATGTTTATTAAGGTCTTATAATCCATCTTCAGATCCAGATATGCGTGAAGTGAACAAAGAACTTGAAGCTATACTGTAAATTACAAAGTTTAAACTTTAAAATATGGGAAAGCAGATCAGGCTAACTAGACAAGACGCACTAAAGATTTTTATAGGCGGGCCTAATATGTCAAGTAAAGACGTCTGCACTGGACTTCTGGAGAGATGTTGCCGAACGAAATTTTGAAATTTAAAACTCTCAAGAAGGTTATTTTTCCGCATTCTGATTACATCAACTTAGACCACAACTGGGATACCAGAAAAACTTTTATCATATGATTTTTACTGTTATATGAGCGTTCAAGATTTCCGAAAGCGCAAGCTACATAACTATATGAATACTTGAACTTTTATTTATTTTATGTTCAATGTGTGTTTCTTCTCTTCCTTAAAATTTATTCCAAAATTTAAATGTCATTTTAGGGATATAGAAGACTGTACTACGCCCTTTTCCAGTGTCAACAAGGGTTTTCAGCCTACTTCTGGGTACTCTACCTCTACTACAATAAGCAACTACTGTTGTATTTCAGTCAAATTATGCTTCATGTGATTACGCTTGCAAGGATACGTTTGGGTAGTATTTACATATAAGGGACTCCCGCCCTTCATTTATTCATATGGCGATCAAATTACGATAATTTTGTCGCGTAGGCAACCCAAACAATACATTTTATTATTACATTTAAAGTAGTGCATTAATAAAGGAATTTCAATAATCAGAATACAAAGTAAGGTAATTAAAGGGTACTCTACCAATAAAATAAGTTATTTTAAAATGTTCCATACATTTTTTGAGAAAAATTCGAGTATATAATTTTTTGTAATTTGGTTACAAGCACTATTGATTTTTAGTGTCGAATTCATTTGCGCTGCCATCATCCTTTTCATGTCATACAGCTACTTTTTTGTTTCACAACAAAGACTACTTTTATTAGCAAAACAAGTTGGCTAAGACTTAATGGTAACAAACGAACGTTTTCACTCTAATTGATCATCATCACGTTAAAAACTTTCGACAATCTGGACAAACTGAAGGTGTTTTCATTCAACCATTAAATCTTTTACCATGAAATGTACAGTTAAACATTATTCATGTATCTTATCAATGGTGAAGATCATTCGTCATTAATTACCAAATTAATGATTGACAACGTGAATGTACACCTACATTCATTCCTGACAAAAAATTTGGATAGTACTCACGGGCACTTAAGACCTAGCCAAACGAAAACATGCGATAAACATGAATATTTACATGGTTGTAACCGACTCTCTTAATTAAGAAGTTTGAAAATTTCAATCAGTGAAGTTATGATCGATATAATAATAATAATGACTTTATTTACCCACAGTACTATTTCACAGTAAAGTTAAAATATTTACAAGATGAGAAGTGATCTTCCAATAGGCCGTGCACATGCATATTTAAAAACGTTTTACTTACTATATACAGCAAAAATAAGGATAGAAATATTACACAAAATTATTTAGTCATAATTATTTTACTGACGGAATCATCCCCCCATTCCTAATCATCGGGATAATAGCCAGCTGGCAAACATCACTGGATCAAGCAACCCAAGATCAGGTCGATGACCTAAGTTCATCCCTTACTTAGTCTGAATCTCCACCGTTTGTCACTGAGCAACTGTTTAAAGTGCTACCGCGATGAGAATTGTTAATTAAAAAAAAAAACCGAAACTTTCTTTGCTTTGTGGAGTCACTAGTTCCGCCTTATTAAGCCTGGTTTTCCCAAGCAGCATAAAATTAAGCACAACGTGATATGCAAGCGCAGCCAGTTCTTTAAGATACGTCAACTCCTTTGCACCGGTAAAGTATAAAGAATTGAGTTAGTCATGAGAAGTTAATTAACTGCGCTTGCGCTGGTTGTTGACTTGTGCTTACGTTTACGTCACGAGTGAAAGTCAGGCTTAAGCGATGTCCCTAATTAACTATTGATGGTTTGCGATTAATCCCATGAAATTTAAAAGACAAAGATACGGCGGCCATGTTGGCGCCAAATACAATAAAAGTTTATGAGATTCTTTTGTTAAAGTTTCACCAACATGGCCGCCATGGCGTCACGTGCAAACGATCAATACGCTTTTTAAACTATAAAACTAAAGTTTATTTCCGAGTTCTGGTTGTAGACAAGTTTACAGTGGCCGACGTCACGCATCAACAAATGCAAAATTAAAGGAATTCTTGTTTGAACTTGGAAAGATTTGTTTCATTGTCATGTGACTATAAATCACTTGTGCAACATAATCAGAAAGTTCCAGGTAATATTTTGCTTCCAGGACACATTTTTATTACATTACTACTTGAAACATATCTTCGCAATTCTTTGTCTTTGGGGATTTAACCTAGGTTAAAATCTGCAACGGTAAAACTACAATGAATAAAGTATTTTTAACTGTTTACTGAGACATCTCACCATATCCCTTGGCTTGCGAACGCTGGTCCCCAATCCTAGAAAATTGCAAATAGAATTTTTCCTAAACGATTATGTTTAGTATCTCATGATACAACTTTGTGAATCATAAATAACATTTTACATTGCATTAATATTCGACCTTTGTCACTCCAATTTTGACAGAACAAAGACACTCGACTTCAGCACGGGACTAAGGTATTTAAATCAGCAGACCTTACAACTGGAAAACTTCAACTTTAAACAATTTATGGAATATTTAAAAAACGAGTAGGAGTGTTTTATCTGATATAAAACATGCACTACGAGATTTCTGAATAGCTTTAAAAACGAACCCCTCAACAAGGTAATTCGCGAAGAAAGTTTGAAAATTAATGTTTTCTAAGCCGAGTAAGTTCGACGAGAAGAACGAGCGTGTTTTATCCATATATAAAGATACAATACGGATATGATTTTCCTTTGTATTTTCCTCACGAATTATTGAGTTATGGAAGTATTGTTTAAAACACTCGCAGCAATGTTTTATCAAGTTTAAAACGGCCTCAAAAACTGGTTGATCTCTCCACGTTTTTACAATAACAAGCTTCATGCTAATTAAGATGACATTTTATACAAAATTTTATCTTCCTTAGTATTCTTCATATAGGTTCATTTATATAGGAACCTTTATTAAGGTTCATCTTAATTAGCAATTAAATTCAATACAAATTCAGAGTTGCAAGGTACCTATCCGTTGTGTGAATCATGGACTCCATATTTTCCCTCCATCCACTGGTATTTTAAAGTAACAAAGTTCCGTGTTAATTAAGATGACAATTTTATCAGGGATAAAAGCCTTTGAGCCTTTGAGCGTGGTGAAATTCGGAACTGGACAATTTACATACTGACTATCAATTTTTTTGAAGGTACAGTCGAATCTTAATTATCCGAACTGGTCGGGAGACACGGAATAAGAAGTTCGGTGATAATAGCAATCTATAATCATATACCAGACGGGAATCGTAATCGCGCGCGTGATAACAATTAATATCCTGCAAATTACTTTGAAAAGTGCCATTATAAAAGTGTTTCACGCTCCATGGCAATTTTCAAAATAATTTGCTGGGTGTTCATTTTTCTTACTCAAGTAAGTCTGGATATTCGAGAGAACCGGTTAATCGGAATTACGAATATCAATAAGTTACTCTGGGAACATGGCACGATGTCCGGAAAGTCGGAAAGTCCGAATAATCGAGGTTTGGCAGTACAAATGACATGGGCTAACCCCCGCCATCCCAGCGCACAAGAAATACACTAACTTCACGAGCAAGTCCTTTTGGGATTCAATTTGTGAAATCTTCTATCAAACATTTTTATGACTTGACGTAAATTATTGAATGAAAACTGAATAGAACAAAACAAAAACTGAAAGGTATTTCAAGATTTTCCTGAAAGTGCACAAATTTTGCAATTGACAGATATTTCAGAGAAAAAGTTTTGAAAGACACGAATTCTGGAGAATAACTGACCTAAAAAGTAGCAAAAAGGCTGTTGTGTCTTCTGACACAACAGCCCGTTGAGTTATACTGTAAGTGAGAAAAAACTCTTTTACATGACGTAAAAAATAGTATCTCAATTGAATTTTTTGTCACTGATAGAAAACGACTTGATTGAGAATTGAAAAACAGATTTTTCACATTCAAAAATTTTCCCAGTCATTACAACTATTTGGATTACTCTCAACACCACTTTAGTTTGTTTCGTCAATTCACCGAACCAAAACTTTTGCAGGGCTGGTTAACGTTGTGTAAACTCGAGATAGCTTATCTTGCAGATGAGCTATATCAAGCAGATATTTCCAGAAAGATAGTGGCGGACACAGCTATCTTTGTTGTTTTTTTCAACCTAATCCTTAGCATCTTTTAGAATATATTCCCTGTAAGGAAAACATTCTTACATACAGTAATCAAACCGGCTATCTTTTAGCGCTTAGCGGTTCTTCCGATTTTAACTTTCGGCTCTTCTCAACTTGATATTTTTATCCGTTTACTGATTTCAAAAATAAACCCTTCCCTTAACCGTAACATTAAGTCTTCTCTTCTATCGTTATTTTGAGTTTAACATATTCAACATTTCTTCCCACCTATCTCTACACTTTCTGCTGTCTCGCCCCTATAGTTTTCATCCTCCCTTAGCAACTATTTTCTATTTTTGTAATAGTTTAGGATAATTTCAGCTTCCCTCTTGTAAACTATTCTCATTACTCTGAAGTCAGGCCTATACCAAGTTCACAAAATTTGCGCGTGGTTGTCGGTGGAACAGCTGGAGCTGAAAAAGCCTGGAATGTAGTCTACATGTAGGAGCCAGGTCCCGGAAAAGGTTGAATTTCCTTGTCATAGAATAACTTAAAACGACTAAAAATGGACACTTTTAACATCCTCTTTCCATACTACAGTATGCTAGAAACTCTATAATTATGGAAATCAAGGTTTCAATCTCAAAATGTTTGGGGAAAGGAGCAGCCAACCTAGCATCTCTACAGCTACGGGACAGTAAGGACGTCACACGATTAGTAACAAAACACCTGAACTAAGTAATTTCAACATCTCTTTAACTTGAGTCCTGGTTGAAATATGAAAAGGATGATTCTTATAAAAATCATTTGTTTGACTACAATTTTTATAATAACCACTATTTGTTTCACTGATAACAGCCCAACAGACAGGAAATACAGTTTCCAGAAAGGATTTGTGGCTCCTGATGTAAAGACTTGGCTGGAATCTTCCATATTTCATTTCCTTCTTGCTTAAATTTACATCTGAATATAACCATTTTTGTAATTTTATAATTAATGACATGGATTAACTATTCCTTACATTTGAAATAAATTTGTACAGGTTGAGTACACTTACCCAACTAAATGAACATTGTTTCTTTCGTATTAGGTTCACATGACATTCACCATGCTGAACTGGTGGAGGACAGGCAGGTGGGATAGGGTAGCTGTACTGTTTACTCTTTTGGGCACTGTATGTTACAGCTGATGTGAATATGGCCTTTATTTCATTTGTACCAGATCTCAATGCTTTCTTGACATCCCAGACATACCTCTGGAACATGTTTGTACTGTGGCCAATCTGTATACCATTAATGGTAACTTCAGCAATTGTATCCAGTCCTTCACAAACCAAAACTATGTTGGTCCTGTTCAGGAGGGATTCTTTAACTATTTTAGGAAAGTAAGACATGGTTACAAGTACTCTAAATGACTGCAAGATCTATATTATAATACTTGTGAATACATCATTTAAAAATGTTGAATGAAAATGAATTTTTGGTTAATTAGAGTACACAGTCAAAAAACGTGACTTAAAATTGTTTGATTTTTTCAGTTGGAATAGCTAATACCACAAATGGCAACAAATCTTTTCTCTCAAAGGTATACATGTACATA
The DNA here is from genome assembly GCA_036872915.1 of Nanipora kamurai. Taxonomy (NCBI): domain Eukaryota; kingdom Metazoa; phylum Cnidaria; class Anthozoa; order Scleralcyonacea; family Helioporidae; genus Nanipora; species Nanipora kamurai. Next base: position 289,164 of record JBAHVQ010000496.1, on the reverse strand, counting down.
GTAAAATCAAAGCAAGGATGGACTAAATTTCATGAATTCAGAGTATGAATAAGAAATACACTGTGTCAGAAGAAGAAAAGTATTTACAACTATTAAATGCCAAAAAAGATTTTTCCTTATGTTTAATAATGACAACAAGACAGTGTATAGCTAAGAATCTTTAGTTGGGTGGAAGCATTCTAAAATTGCGACAAAATGGTGTGGCTTATGGGCATGGTTAACAATCTCTGTATATTTACTCATTGTTTATTAATTTATTTATTGTACAGCTCTTATTTCTCATCAGTAAATGGTTAAAACTAAGCAAAAGTAGTAATTGGTTATAGCAGTAATTAAAATAAATGTAATTAATCTAAATGTTAAGCACTATTGTGTGCATGTTGGAGCTTGATAAGATGGCATGTCAAGCACAATCTCTAATTGATGACCTAATTTAGCAAGGCTCAGATCTATGGTGAGCAGTTGTGACAAACTAAAACTCTAGCTCAACATTCAGATCATTTGTTATTATCAAATTGTGCCTTCCAAATCAGCAACAGGTATAACAAACCAACCCATTTTAGCCTGCCATCTGAGTTTTTGCTGGTTCAACAGTTAGAGCATCTCACCAATCATCCGAATTAAGGTTGTACTTTCAATTCCTGTCTGGGCATCAGAAATTGTTTTTCTGAGGAAACAAGCTTGACAAATGTTCAGATGATAATTACTTTCTGGTGACAAAAAAAGTCATTTCAATGAGAAGTCGATATACTTGATATATAGTCAATGTCACATTGAGGATTATAATTATACATGGATTGGATGACCAGTGAGTTAGGAAATCAGGCAGACTAGCCTGGAAACATTTGCCAATTATTAAATATATATTTCTGTCACGGTATCAACTCTGGACAATGCTTAGCTAACTCAGTCATACTTGTCAACTTTCATGAAACTTTACAGATTTTCAGTTTCTGAGTTTCCAACTCTGGGAGCTCAAATGCGTAGAAAATTTGCAATTTGCAAGCGTTCAAAACTAATTAATTACCACGAATGTACTTCGAAAAATAACGACTTAAAGTAGTGCGTCACTTGTATAATGATTACTAGCAACTCAGCCCATATAACTGCCATTAATCCTAGGAAAAGCAATAATAAAAGTGAACCTAATTTTTGTACTGGGTTGCCAGTTCAAGCTGTTGCAACTGTATTCCTTGAAGGAAATTCAAGGAATACAGTTTTTACGGTCTGTTAAAGCTGATGTGAATTTGCGTTTGCCTTTGGCTAGTCTAAACGAAACTAAATCACCTTTGAGATAAGTGTTCGATTTATGCATGAATACTGTATAGTCGATACCTATAGACAAGACTAACCATCAAATAGTCTCGAATATGTCCAGTTGTCATAATCAATCCAGCGATACAGTTCATCATTATATCGAAAATATGGGTCATCAATCTTTCCCTCTTCCCAAAGGGCTGTATGAACATAACCAGGTACGAATGCTTTGACCCCTACACTTCCATTAAGATTTTTCAACAACCATCTTCCTCCAAGATCTAGTTCTTCTCCTTGAGTATAGTACGCAAGTTTTTGCATCAGTATTAAAGATAGTAAAAAATTGGAGATATGTAACTGATACATCGTTACATTTTATTAGATAGAAATATCACTGCTTCCTAACAGAAGAAAACCCAAGCAAATTCCAAAATATTGACAAATTTTGCAGAGCAGCAAGGAAGTGAATAACATACCGCTGTATTTTGGAGCCCGGGCTCATGTTGAAGACCACACGTGTTTCGGTGTTTGGCTGTCAAGTTTTCCATTATCGGTATGTGATCAGGTGTTGAAGATCAATGGCGAAGCCATGGGGAAGAGAAAAAAGAAGTATACGAAAGACGGTTTCTTCCACACCAGAGAAGTTCCTCTTCAAATCCTTGCTAGTGCATACCCACAGCGCTGTACCTTGCTGAAGTATTTACAGTCAAATGACCCCCAAAAATCCTTGTGTTTATTTGACGAATCCACATCCCCCGAGCTGAAGCATCTACTTACAACCAGCATAGTGGCTTGTGGTCTAGAAAAGTCATTAGTGATTTCAGATCAGGGTAAGATATCATACACCAAGGACTTCTCCCTGAGTGACATTGTCGACAGGGTCATTAGTGTTATTTGTCATGGCAAAGGTGATAGTGATAAACATGTTTTGTCCCAAGGTTACCACAATATACCCTGTGGTGTTCCCGAATTGATAAAATTGCAGTGTCTGTTTCCCAATAGCATGGTGTCCTACGTTAAATCTCGTCTATGGAATGAACTGCATAATCGTATTGGCAATGATCTTATGATGTACATGTTAAAAAATCTGAGTGTTTTTGTAAAAACAAAGTCTAGCTGTTACTTCCAAGTTTCGGGTTGTCCCATTGATGCTGTTGTTCCAAGAAAAGTTTCTGCAACTTGCCTCTCCAGGAAAGCTAAAAAGAAAACAAGACCAACACGTGAGAAAGACAGGAGAGAACAGCACAAATCTGTACACCCTGATTTGAAGTCTGTTATCCTGACACAGCAAAATTGTTCCATTTGTCGTCATGAGAATGGTCATCACAATTCCAAGACAGATAGTGGATCAGGGCCTCGTGCTCAGAGAACTGCACCGATCACGAAAAGTTGCAGTGATACAGGAAAAACAATTGGTGGAAATTCCTGCTGTAATTTGTCTACTATTTGCGTACCAAGTAATTGCCCAACAACTTCCCAGTCATGGTCAACAAATGAAATGTCTGGACTATCTGTTGGGAGCACGACAGTTTATTTGACATCGACAACTTCTTCTCAAAAGGGAGAAGCTGCATCTGAAGTTTCTCTTAGTTTACAAAATGATGGTACCCAGATCCCATGCACAAGTAATAATACTGGTAACCCTGATACTCTGGCATCTACCCGTGGAAGTATTTCTGAAAAACATACCAATGTTTTTCTTACAACAGATTGTGTTAAGAGTGATGTAGCAAGTCTTCCAACAAAAAGCAACTTCACGAACCCCTTGATCTCTTCTACTAATTTCAATAGTCATAATAAAAGATTCCATACTGAAGATGACATAATGAGACATGCTTACCGCCTTCCTGATGTTCAATTTTTCTTGCCCACTACTTCTAGTACTAGAAATATTGACAGGGTGTGCTTCTCTTTGAGTGCAAGTCAGACTGGGCTTGAATATAATGTCCACAGCAAAGTAAATGAAAGTCCAATGTTCAATACAGAGAATGACCATACTTTACAACAAATTGGACATTCAGTGGGGGTAGCCATGATTGAACCTTGCAAAAACTTCTCCAGCAGTGCTGGGTTGAGCCTGTGGGTCAATACATTTACTCACTCTGTAAATACAAGTGTCAGTGCAAACAATCAGACAACCAAACTAGATGACATTGAAAAAGAATTAGACAAATTTATTGATGAGACCACTCCATGTCAAACTGTAACAACTTCAGCAGAACCTCAACTGAAGAAAAGAAGATTAAATTCTAGTACAGGTAATGATATTAACATTTCATGTGTACAATCCAAACCTTCCAATTTATTAGCAACTAATACAAGTAAAAGGAAACATGAAGATGACCAGTGTCGTGCTAAATTGAAGAAGTACAGGAAGGAGATGGTTGAAAATAGTATACTAAGGGATAAAGTCAAGAAAGTTAGTTCAAATAAACGCATCAACAAAACAAAGAATGATCACCATCAAATAAAACCACGAAGGAGAAAGAGAAAAGAAAAAGAAAAAGTCACAACAGCCTCAAAGATTAGATTGTTAAATCGTAACATATTTCATTCAACAGGCACTGAAAGATTTTGTGGTAAAAAACATGTTATGGAAACAATACCAGCAAATTCTAGAGGAGCTTGTACACTGATGAGAAAAATATTTCTTGGAACAGACCCTGGCACAGCCACTAAAGATTGTCATTCAAAAGAAAAGAAGAAGAAACCAAAGAGACTTACAAAAAGACTTCTCCAATGTAAGAAAGTGTTTTTGCAATTCCTTGCACGTCACAAGTCTTGTCCCTTTAAATATCTGTTAAATTACCACTGCCCAGACCACTATCATGCTAAAAAGCATAAATGCCACAGTAGAGTGAAGAACTCAAGGAAAATGAGAACCAAGGGGTCTAAAAAAATAGAGGAAGAAACTAGAAAAGTTAAAGTAAAGGATGTCAGATATTCAAAGGTAAATATATTTCATGCATATAGTACAATGTTATCTAGTCAATCCATTGCCAGAGTAGAGAAAACATCAACTAAAAACAATGACGTCCTTCCTTAACAAATGATATTTTAGTTGTTATATTAATGCAGTGCATGTTTTAGCAAAAATAAATCTACAGAACAACTAGAGGACGCTCGTCAAGCTCGTTTACTCAGAAAAACGATTTCTGAGCCCTAGACGGGAATCGAACCCGCAACCTTCTGATGACCGG